>JAUZSX010339344.1:0-10637 GCA_034780655.1 Idiosepius hallami
TATAAATTGTATTTTTCTATTCAACTATCCTTAGCCATGAGGTAAGAGATAATCCAGATTGTTTTGACTCTTTTCAAAGCCTGAAAAGAAATAATTTCAAATCAATGAATGGTATCTGAAGCCTAAGGAAGTAGAAGGGATCCGATTAGGCTGCTGAGCCGTCTTTTAAGTCTACCTAATCACTTTAGATTGTAAGCTCCACACATTTAACTGCATTTCCAAACATGAATGATTGCACATGTGGCCATAAGTATGTATACAAAACAATTTATAACAAGAAACCAAAAGTAATATTCGATGAAGAACAATAGAACCAATACATTCTTTAATGTATCTATCAGGTAATCCTTTAGTCCATTATTTATATCTATCAAAATATACTGATTCATATACTAGCCTCTCATTGTAGATGCTAGTGAATAAATGTTTCTTGCATAATGATCATTTGTTATTCTTGGTCTGAAATAAACTTATCTTTTCATTGGCAATTGCATGTTTAAAAATGTTGTAGCTTCTTCTATCTTTAGTTATCTCATCTTTTTTTTGTTTAAATTGCAGAATAAATTTTAAAACTAGTTAAAGGTGTTAACATGTTTGAATAGAAATACTTTCTCTTAGGGTAATAATAAAATATATTGAAAAATAAAGGAAAAAAAATTGAAACTTTTTTGGATAAATGCCTTTGTATTGCTGATTGAAAAGTTATTAAATAAGATCATTGTTATAATAATGATACTGAGATCTAATTGCTTTAAAAGAGATTTAATTTAATAAATATTTTTTAAAGCCCTGTCTTAGAATTTATTAAAAAAATCATCATTTAAAGATGCAATGGTTAAGTTCTGAACATGTTTTTATTCCCTTAAAGAAATTTTATTTTTTTCTATAATGTCTGAAAGTGAAATGATGTCCAATGAGCAAGATTGGAGATAAGCCCCTGCAAAACTTATACTCTCTATTGATTCAACTTATAACAACAAAATCATTTCCAGCACTCGCCAAATGCAAATTGCTGGATTACCATGAATAACAGGGACGGGTCCAGGATGATGAAAACAAAGTTTCTGGACACAGTTATGGTCTTTGGTATGGCTTTAAGTGAGGGTCACAAAATGCCACCTCACAGATTGAAAGTCAACACCAAAGTACCTAGATGTGCTAAATAGTGTGGTGATCTCCTGGTGTAACAGATGGCCTATGGCAGACCATGGATGTCGCAACAGGGCTCAGAGGCAGCCCACAAGTCCAAAGAGACCTGGTATGGCTTTAGAACGAGTGCTATGACTTTGCACCCTTCTCTCACTACTCAAACTGAAGCTGTTTGGTCATATCTGTGGAAAAGACATCTTCCATTTCTAGAGTTGTATCAAGGCAGTGATTAAAGCTTAAGGTGTCTTCATTGAATAGATGTCAGCTTTACTAAATAATCAAGTTACCTGAATTGATTTTTTTCAATAAAAGTTTAAAAATAATGCAGAAGTGTTTTTTTTTTCTTTTATCATTCCTCCTTAAAGAATAGATTTGGGTTTTTTTTTTTATCTTTTCATTATTTATATATTTTCTTATTTCTCTTTAGCCAAATCTCTCATATTTTCTGTAGACTATCCCATGCCAAAATATTTTTTAATATTCTTTTAATTTCATAACCATTTACAATTTATGTTTGTTATTTTCTGTGAGTTAATGCTGTTTATGATAATAATTCTCCAATATTCAGGAGAATATTTGATGATGTTCTGGCATTTTGATTGCAATCATGCACTTATATTTCAAAGAGAAAAAATAACATCTTTTATTTTTACATAAGATCATTTTAGCTGCAAAGAGTAATAACAAAACAATCAACTAGGAATATAACTGATAATAAGAGGAGTTAAAAATAAATTATATTCAAGTTATCACTGATTAAACCATACATATATATTATCACTGGCTAAGTCACATATATGCATTATAAGTGCATTATAAATCACATATATGCATTATCAAATATATGCATTAAATCAACAAAAGCATTTAAGATCAGCCCATTTATTTAAAAACAAAATACAAATCAAATAAATAGAAAAAAAGATTTAATAAAATATAATCTTGACTTATGTTTGAACATTATAAACACAAATGAGGAAGTTTTAGTTTTTTGCAGTAATTTATTGATTTGTATAGAGTCAGATAAATGTATTCAAAGTTTTCTTGAACAATCAGGTTTTCTATTTTGAGCATTGACAGCAGAACCTAATATAGTTTGAGCAGATATCCTGTTAGTTTTTGAATTTAAGAAAATTTTCCATGAACAAATGATTGGAACATTCTCAATGTGAAAAAAAAAAAATTAAAAAAATAAAAACAATCTAAGCTGACTGCAAATTTTGATTCCATACAACATCCATTTGAATCCTTGTTGAGTTTCTGCTAAAAGCCTTAAACATAACTCAGTTGTTGAATTATTTCAATCGTCATTAACGGATCCATTTGTCCTCTATTATATTTTTTCTTGAAAGAGAAGTGTTAGCCTCTTCATAATCTCATTTTCCCAATAATTTACTGATAAGTTGATCAATGTAACAGAAAATTTTGATTTTTTTTTTAAGTCTTTAAAAGAATATATTTTCCATGCCTCAAATCGTTATAACTTCCTAAACTATATATAACGCATTTATTATAAACATTATTAATTAGGTTACATTTTCTGGTTATGACAAAATATATGTTCATGTAGCTATTTTGGATGAATCCAAGTAATGTAATCTTTGCTTTTGAATATTATTAGAAGTTATCGAATTGAATACTGAACAAAGCTCAAGAAGTTGGAGGTTATTTATATTTCTATATCATTGATATGAAGTCTAATTGCAAACCTTATCTTAGTCTACCAATGTTTAGATTGAAATCATTAAAAATGTGCAATTTATCATTATCTAAAATTTTAGATATGAGCAGAGCATAAGGTTTTATACATCAATATAAAAGTTTGACCAGCACAGAAAACTTGAATTAACAGTTTCATTATGTGAACATTAATTCTTAAAGAAATCTTTTAATAATATTGTTTTAACAACAAATGGAAAATTTCAAACATAATAATTGTTTATAGCCACATGAAACTTCAGTTTGTTAATTTTCTTCTGAAATACAAGTTTTAAATTGAGTGACAATAGCAATCAATTGCCATTTTTTTAAATCCTGAGTTTTTAAGTTCTTTTGTTAATAGTGATGTTTTTGTTTTTTTTGCTGGGTTTGGAGAATTGTTAAGAAAAGTTCTAATATTTTATCAAGAAATGTTTAGTTTAGTTTAGTATCTGAAAAAATGGTGGTATGCGATTTGTACATTGTAATAAAATAGTGGTATATGATTGCATAACAAAAGTGTCATTTTTTTACATTGAAATGATTATTAATCAATAACACATTCAGTCAAGATGAATGATGAGACACTGAATTTACTCTTCTTTTGATTAGTAATCTCCAATTTTTTAATATATTAGATGTCTGCACTTGATTGGTCTGGTTCTATTTTATCACACCTAGGATTTGTTAAGTAACTCATGAATCAATGCTGCTCTAGGTCATATTTTTTGGCATTTAAAGTAATCTTGAAGTCGGAGCATTTTGCTTGACATTTTTTTTTAATAGTCTATAGTTAATTTCTAATTGGTTTGGAATCTTTTTTATTCAAATGTCAAGGTATAAGTGTTTGTTTCTATTAACCTAGATTCTTCGAATATGATACTTTTTATATATCAGTTAGTCCTTGAGTTTTTAATGCTGAGGTTTCTTTGATTGTGCATAATGCCAATGCTCTGCTTCTTATCACCCTCCAGGAAATGTTTATTTATATATATATATTTTATTTTTCTTTCATTTACTGCTTTTTTTTAAATTGTGAAACCTGTTCATCTTTAATAGTGTTTCTGTTTTGTTTCTCTTATCCATTTCTATTATAAAGTTTCATGGCTTTTAATTCCTTTACTAATTTTGATTTTACTTTTGCTGAGATTACCATTATTATTAGAGAACAAATTTTATCAACATGAATTTGGTGTTAGATTATATTGTTCAAGAGCATTCTTGCTGGCTGTTTCTGAGTTTGGGTATATTTTTTTAGAGCCTATTACATTATTTGTTTTTATTGTTCACACTTTGGGTACCTGTTTATAGAACATATTGAGGGGTGGGGGTAAACCCATTCACAGGTCAGGGCTACATGAATAGTATACGCAAACAAAAAGCGGTAGCAAGCATGTGCAAACCATCTGTAATACCACCCAAGCTTTAGAACAACTTTCCATGACTTATAGCCATGTCTTAACCTCATGTCTTTCCAACAGATTGGCCCTCAAAAGAATAGAGAAAAATAAAAAAAGCAAATAATTTATGAACCAGGATGACCTAGTGTATCATGGGAGACATGTTTCAATAAGTATTGCCTCCTATTTTTTTTCTTATTTCATCCAAATGGATCAGAGGGATTCCAAATTGCAATCTTATAAAGACTGAACATATGCATTCAGGACCTGAAAGTTTAATTTTCTGTGTTATTATTACCTTTACAGCATGGACATCAATTTTAACACCAGCTTCCATTTAATATTTCTATATATAAGGATTGTTTTAAAAGCAATGCCTCTTTTTTCTTGAATTTTTACTGGGAAAGTTGAGAGTTACAAAGACAGAAGTGGTACCATGAAAATAAGCAACTTTTATGCTTCAGAACTTTTTTTTTCAACATAGTCACCACCATTCTCAATGCCCTTTAGCCAGCAATGAATAAGCCAGTTGATTTTCAAATTTGAAGCACACTTTGTCACTCACGTCTCTGTCACCACTCTGGAATCAAAAATCCAATCTAACAGGTGGCTTTCTTAGAACCTATCAGGTCTTGAATGCATAAGTTTATTCATCATAGCAATGCAATTTTCAATACCCTCTGATTTATTTAAAAAAATAAAAATTGAAGGCATTACTTTTGGAACATCTCTCGTATACATGGAGGGATAGAACAAGAGAGGGCCGGATAAGTTATCAAGTAAGGACAGATAAATAATATTCAGTTATATCATCAAAACAATAAATAGAATAATATAACAATTATCAGAGTTAAGAAGAAATATTTTGAATTCTAAATACTTATAATGTCAAGGGAGAAAAATATTTAGTCCCATGTGGAAACATCTGATACTTTTTGCCAGTTATTTATCTAACAAGTACAGCTTTCCAGTGTTTACAACAGATCTTTGTACTCTGATCTTTGATCAGTATTTACTCTCTAGACAATTTCTCTCTCAAGACAAAGTCCCCCATTATGGAGCTTAGCTTTGCCCTTTATTATACAAGGGGAGCTAATCAACAATCTCTCTTTGAAAGAAAGGCATTCATGCACACACATTTACACACACACACACAGAGTGTGTGTGTGTTGAAAGAAGGGAAAAGGTTAAGTTTAGTTATAATGAAATGAACTGTTTACCTGAAAAACAATCAAAAAAGGAAAGGAAACCATAAGGAAAATATTCTCTCAGACTAAGGAGACACTAAGTAAACACAAAATGAAATAAAGCTGTGTCAACAAAGCAATAGCAAATATGATAAGGAAGTGGAGAAAAAAAAAATAAAGGAATGAATAAAAGGGATAAAGAGAGTAGAAAGTGATAAGGAAAGAAGTGTTGTGTGGAAAGGAAAGGGAATTCAAAGTGAGGAAAGAAAGATAAAGCACAGAGGGACATTCTTCTTTTCTTTCTTTGATAAAAAAAGAAAAAAATTAGATATCTCTTATGACTACTTATATTTTAGGCAATTTAATATTATTTATTTTACACACACACACACACACACACACACACACACACACACACACTATTCCAATGGTGTGTAAATCTGCTAGCTCCTAGATATATACAGATCTGAATATCTAAGTCTGCAGGTTTATCTAACAGGATTCATTTTTTTTCTTTATATTAAATAGCAATAGATCCTGAAATGGGACACCCATATTTAAAAATAACTGGTTGGACTCACACTGTAGTTCTTTGTATTTGATAGAAAGAGATACACATACAAATATATATTTTAAGTTCTTAATAAATTTGCATTTCAAGATTCACAAGAGAAAATCATAACTTACTACTTTCATGCTACATGAACATTAAGTGTCATCATATGATATTTTTTCCCTAAACAAAGCAGTACTTGAGATATTTCTACATTTTTAAGATATTTTATTATGTTTCAATAGTTTTAAAAAGTTATAAAATACAACATCAATATCTCTTGAAATTTGCTTAAACTACAAGAATAAATGTATTCCTATATCTATATGCATGTGTGTATAAGTCAGAAATGGAAAAGAAGTACTTTCAAATAAAGACTCAAATTAAAAAATTAAACCTTCAGTGGACATATATCAGTTAATTTTTAATTCTTATGTGTGTTAATCTGTAATTTTGGTGTAAGATATTTTAATATCTTTATTTGTTCATGTAGTTAATCTTCTATTGAAGATTGTAATAAGGATACAACAAAATTTCATGCCAGATTTTTTAAACATAATCACAAACCATAAAACAAAAGTAGAATTACTGATAAGAGGGTCTGTAATAACATTTTCATTGTATAACTATCTACAAAGCTGACCAAAAACAGGTTTATCCATCATAAACACACATTATAGAGATTATTTAATTACATTACATAAAAGTTAAATATAAGAAAAGGAACATAAAAAAATTAAGTATTGTAGATCAAATAAAGTGGAGTCTTTATTATATGCATAATCATTATACAATATTTAATCTTGTTCTATTTGTTTAATCATAAAAAAATTTGAAGATATAAATCTTTTAAATAGATCAAATAGATTTAAGATAAAGAAATAAATATTTTGCACTTTGATAGATGCATTTTCTTTCTTTACTACTTTCCCCCCATTAATCATGTTTTTTTTAAACTGGTTTTCAATAATTTTTATATTTAGTCATTTTCATTAATTTTTTTATGTTGTTATTCAATCTATCAAAGTGAATTAAAGATTTTATTGACAGAAAGTCTTTTCATACACAGTGATCAATAAAAACAATATTTACTTTGATCAATCTTAATTGTTTTTCTTCTCTTTCATCACCAAATCTTGTTAATACTTATAATATTCAACTATCTATTTTCTCATACATTTATGCAAAGATGAACATTTTCAGGAAATTTAAAATACTGAATTTAATAAATACTAAATCAGAAATGCATGGCTTTAATCCTTGTGGTTTAATAGTAAAAAGTGTGTCAACATTTTTTTTAATATCACTACTTCCAAAATTTGTTGCAAAATTGCAAAATTTGTTGCAATATTATCAGGTTTCTTCAATTCCATTAATCGTTTCAAAATTGAAAATTTAAAAATTTAAAACCAAAATAGATTTAAAATATAATTAGAATATATAAATTTGCATAAGAATTATCATATGTTAGGATTTATTCTTATGAAATATACAAAATCAAGGCATTGAAATTAACTTAATTTGAAATAACCAATCTATTTTTCAAGGATTCTACCAAAAAAATTGAGAATACTTTTTATTAAATTAAAAAGCAAAGATTTTTTCTCTGACTACTAAAGTCTCTTTTGAGTGAATCTTAGTAGGTGGCATTGGAAATATTTCTTTTACATTACAGGTAAAGGTCGGAGTATTAGACATTATATCATAAATTTTAAGAAAGAAAACTGTATATAAAGTAGTGAGGGACAAACTCTAGAAACATAGAAGCTTGAGTGCTTTTTTTAATGAACATTGCCCAGATTTACTTGTCTCATACATATATACAAAGAGATCCATACCATGGAAGATTATAAAAAGACATACTGAGGATTTAAAAGTGACATAAGTACTTATTTTCTTCCCTATTCTGTCCTATAATAGGGGCTGGAACTAAATACATTTCAGAAATAAGCTCCACCCAAAAGAAAGAGTTATAACTTTAATAACTCAGCAAGGCCCATTTTTAACTCTACCCTATTTCCTCATTGCCCACCCATTTAGATAGGTTCCACCAAAGCTCTTTGCTTACAGTTCTGTGCACTTTTTACTGGTGGTGCAAATAATAGATCCATCAGTAACAGACTGTTGGTGTATCTATAACACAGGTCAGCTGTTTTAGTAGTAAGCTAGGCTGCTAAGTGACAATCAGATAGCTTTATAGATTAGAGTATAAGTAGGGGCAGATAAAACAACAACATATACTAAGAAAGTATAATGAATAGAAATAGTGATTCACAGATTAAAGAAGAAACACTGAAGTAAATAAAAAATATATATATATTAGAATAAGTGTTATTGTAGCTAACTTCTCTGGAGTAAATGAAATAAAACAAAAAAATAAGTTAGAAAGAAAAAAAACAAACTAACAAAGAAGAGTAAATAGATAAAAAAAAGACAACTAGATAAGGAAAAAAAGAAAGAAAAAAGAGGGAAAAATGTAAACTAATGAAAAAGAAAACAAAAATAGTGGGCAAACAGAAAGACAAGGAGAATCATAGTTATTTAAGTCAGTGAAAAGAAAAAGAAAAAAACAATTTTAAGACAGTTTGTCAAATAAATAAATAAATAAATTGAAAAGAAAAACAAGGAAGAAAAAGGTTGAGGGGGTTAAGAAATTATAAGAAGGTATGTATTCAAAAGAAATATCTACATTGGATGGAATTTATTATAGAAGGATGGAAAACTATAAGTAGTGTGAAAGTATCTCAAGAGATGGAAGATGTTATCAAAAAGATTTAGTATAAGTTGGGTTTAAGCAGAGAGATGTGGCATGAAGAACCTCTTCAACTAAGCTATACCCTGGAGGGGAAGTTGCCAGTAGAAGGGGGGGGATCATAAGTTTCTCTCTGACTGTAAAAAGATAGTATTTTGGTGTTTTTGTGTGGCTGATGAGCCTACAAGCTGTGACCCCCTTATCACTTTTGGAAAAACTATATGCTGAAAGGGGTTGGGTAGAACACAGGCAGGTTAGTTGTGGGTAAAAAAAACTAAAAAAAAAAAACAAACAAATAAAAATAAAAACTCTCAGCAATGTAAACATTCCAATGGAGCAGTAGTGTGTAAGTTACTGTGTAATGAAAAAGTCTTTAACTTGTCTAAAGCCAACATTCCAATTACCTTGCCATAAGGTCTGCTTATCACTTTTACATACACACATAGTGTTTGCTAAGTCAAGAAAGTAAAACAATATCCTGTCTTAAAGGTGATAATAGCATCTCTTCTAAAGTACAGTATAAAGACACTATGAAGTGAGGAAAGAACTTAAAGGCTTAATAAGCAAGGATGCATTTTCTCTTAGACTGTTTGGAATTTTTTTTAAATGAATGCAAACCAAGCAGAACTCTACACAAAGCTATCAAATTGAAACAAAAATTTTACTTAAAAAATTCTTTTTTAACTTGGTTAGAATTATGTTAAAGTAGTGGGGCAGCTTAGTGACCTAATCTTTCACTTGATGATACAAGCACCAAAATTGGTACACAGGTACTTCAGCCAACTTCAAAAACAAAATGGCTGCTACTTTCAAGATGGCCACCATTCTTACCACTATTTCCACTAAATATTGTCAAAGTCATGGTATTTTGTTGATCTGTACATCAAAATATATGTTTTTTGATACAAAGAATCAAATTCTGCAATTAAAATTACAATATCTTTAAGTTTTATAGTGATATGATGAAAATTATATGAACTAGCACTGTCTCAGTGAAGTTACTGACGATGTATCACAAATTATTGTGACAGAGCTACAATATCTGACAATAGACTGAAGTGACTTGCTTGAATTTAGCCTGGATCATTGTTTTACTCTTTGCTCTTTGCATTTACACCTACATACTATTAGCATTTCCAGGTGTAACGATAACATTTACATGGTCCCTGACATTCACTCGTGCAACAATATTTTGTCAGATCCTGCCAGAAAGGCTCAATTAGTACAGAAGATTATATCAATATTTCCAAAGATACAAGCACCAAAAGTGACAGAAATGATATTCAGAACATACATTCTGCCACTTTAAGAGAAAGATACTGTTTTTTTAAGTAAAAAATGAGTGACAAAGCAAGTGTTTTTTGGTCAATGATATTAAACTAATTGCAAATCTCAGTTTATTGCAAAACTTAAAAAAATTAATTCATTTTTAAAACTCCCAACCTGCAACACAAATTTTCCTAATTTGTATATAAATATGGCATTAATTAAATTAACAATATGATATCAATTGAAAACATAGACTGAATATCTGCAAGGAACATGTTCAGGTTAAAAAAGAAGACATTGTTAAATTATTGCCCGAGTTTAATATATGAAAATTCAGCAAATACTTATCAAAACAAAGTAGTAAAAATAGACAACGACAATAAAAAAAAACAACATAAAATCAAACTTATGCTCATAAATGTTTATTATAATGTTTATAAGTGTGATCCAAACTCAAGAAAAATAAATAAGATATTATAGATTGAATTAATACAACCATAAAAGAAAATATCTTTTATACTACAATTATGATTAACTAGCAGAACCCGTCTGAATTCCACGGTAGTTAATAACTTAGACCTCACATAAGCATGAACCTTTTAAATATTTTGTTTTGGTTAAGAGTCACT
>JAUZSX010339355.1:0-10637 GCA_034780655.1 Idiosepius hallami
TAGAGCACATAAAAATGGCCTTGTGCCTAACTTGGTTTGGTGCTCTACCAAGTAAATATGACACACACACACACACACACACATATTGGGCCAAAAGTAGGTATACAATTTATCTCTCTATACAATGCTATCAGACTTAGCTAGTATTCAGTAATGTTAACTAAATTTAATATTGTATATCATTAAGATGTTCCATCAATAAAAAAATCTAATGTGTGAAAATAGAGACTTGTGGGTTATTTTTTCACCCTGTTTTGTCATTGAATAATTATCAACCTGCTTTATTATTGAATAATATAAACCCTATCTTATTGTCTACCATATCAAAACCATTACATTATAAAATTTACTTCTTACAAGTTAAAACAAGCTTTTCTTTTCTTTTTTTTTTTATTTGGCTTAGTTTTTAAATTTTTTTAATCATTTTATCAAATTTTACATTTCTTGATTTTATATTTTCTTCTTTAATTAAAAAAGAAAAAAGAAAAAGTTAATGGGATTATCCAAATACAATTGTTGTTAAATTCCTAATCCATCTCTTTTTTTTTTTTGGTTAGTAGCTTTAAGACTTTATGTTGATTGTGTTACTGGCTTTCAACATTAATCTGTTCTTTCTAATTCACAAACAGACCTGGTTGCTCCTTCAATTAATCTCTCATTGTCAGTCAACTTTTCTCAATTCTTTTCATTCATTTTATTTCATTTATTGTCATCACCTTTTGTCTTGTATTATGTATTAATTTAGGGTTTGTTTTAATCACTTATTAAGTTCTCTAACACTGGCATGTTAGAAGAATTTCACTACAGTGTTCTGTGTATAGCCGGCTACATTTGAACATATCTATTTATTATTCATAATAGTCAAGTAACAATTAAAATAATCTTTATAGAAGCATATTGTCACAGCCTTACTAATAACTATAGAATTAAACGCAAAAATATTCTATAATAAATCATATTGTTATAGCCCTATTAATAATTAAAGAATTAAAAGAAATAGTAAAATCACAAAATTGGCAAGTAACAAGTAGAATAAACTTTAATTAAAACATATTGTCACAGACCTACTAATAACTACAGAATTAAAAGCAAGAATATTCTTTAATAAATCATATTGTCACAGCCCTATTATTTATTACAAAATTAAAAGAAATGGTAAAATTCCAAAATAATCGAATAACAACAAGAATATTCTTTTAATAAAAGCATATAGTCATGGCCCTACTAATAACTACAGAATTTAAAAAAATTATAAATTCACAAAATAGTCAAATAACGACGAGAATATTTTTTACTAAAAGCATATTATTTAATCTTTAATCATGATATACTTGTTCAAATTCTAGTCATTTCTTTCTGTTCAAATTTAAGGATGGTTCAAAACTAGAAGAGAGAAGCTTAGTGTTCTGAGTAACTCATTTGAAGTATGTAAAGATATGCATAGTCATCTTTGTTTTTAATCTTCAGAGCATGAAGAGCATATTCATGACAATAATAAATAAATGAATTTACATGCGAGAAAGATTTTAAACTATTTCTTATCATTTCCTATTTCTGAATACAAAGGAAATTCACCAGAAATAAATGGACTTATCTCTTCCTTTCAATAAAAAAAAATTCATCCTCTGATCCTGACAAAACGTGCAGACTTTTTATTTTCATCATTCACATTTTTTTTTTATAATAAATATAGTTTTTTTATTAAGGCTATAATGTTACATTGAATGTATTATTCAGAATAAGGCAGTCGACGTGGCTCAGTGGATAGTCAATCGGACTTTGGAACTGCACTACACGGGTTCGAATCCAAGTTGTTCCGTCTACGTTAACATGTTGACAAATTATTTATTTGGGAAGGTAAAGAACAGACATTGCAACCTTTGTTCAGCTCGGCCTTTTCATTGAGCATTAAGGAACTGGGATTGCAGCCCTCTTTTGACTCTACCCTTTTGTCCATTTGGGAATATATAAAAACAGATGTTCAAAAACCTTACTACAGAGTTAGTTGTTATTGTCATTATACAACAAAGTGCATTTGGGCAGCAATGGTGGGGCATTGGTAAAAGCTTGGGCTCTGAAATCGTAGTAATCTAGTTCAAATCCCAGTCAAAACCATTGCATTCACCTTAAAAATGGCCTTGGGCCAAACTTGGTTGGTGCTGTTCACCAAGTATATATATAATACAAAAAAGTGATTAAGTAAGGAAAATTGCAAAAACTCTCATTCTGATATAAATTGATGGATTTTCTCTTCCTTTGCAATGAAAAAAGCTGAACGTCGATTAAATATATAATGAAAATTAATGATTCGCTAAATACCATGCAACTGTTTACAAGACCCTTTTGTTTTTAGTATTTTTCATTGACTTGTATAGACTTGTTAGCATCTCAGAAATTTGCTTTTGAACAAACTTGCTCCTAAAGGAAATGTTAAATGAATAAATTTTAAGAAAAGTAAATTAGCAGCAAAAAAAGAAAGTTTAGTTATTAAGGGAAAAATCAAAATTATTGAGTCTGAATCAACTTGTTTGAATTATAAAGACTTAATCATTGCTAACAAATCCATTAAAAAAGGAAAAAGAAAATGTATTAGAAAGCCACATTCACATATGAATTGTTATTCAAATAATAATTTTTTTTTTTTGCTAAAAGCATATTGTTTCAGCCCTAGTCATGATACACTTGTTCAAATCCTGTCTATTCCATTCTGTTCAAATTTAAGGATGATTCTAGACTTGAAGAGAAAAGCTCAGTGTTCTGAGTAACTTGCTTGAAGTATGTAAAGATATGCAGTGTCATTCTTAAATCAGACTGAAAAATACCAACACATCTATCTCGATTGACAAGCCTTGGGAGAGTTTCAGAATTTCTTTTTAATGTGCAAGTAAACGTGTCTTAGACTTATAAACAGGTTGTAAATCTTGACAAAAACAGTTGCTCATAAAGAGAATGATGTCCAAAAAAAGTCTCAAACGTCCTGAAAGATTCATCAATTCAATTCAATTCGACTTTTGAAATTTCATAAATCTAATCATTTGTTAAAGGTCTGAGAAAATGCCATTATTACTTTTGATTATTTATGGTTAGTATTTGTTGTAATATTACTTGCCATTTTTTGTTAAAAAAGGCAAGTTAAATCCAGTCAGAATCCGGTGGAAAGCAGAGCAAATAAATAAATCCAATGTAAAAAGTCCTGAGAGTAATTATATCCAGAATGCCAGAATATTGAATTGTAGTCAACGAGATCAAGAAATGGTTACGTGTCATGTCCTTAGTAAAATCACAGTGGAAAGATGGATTCAATCATGTTTGGTATTTTTATACACAATCACACATCGGTTATGCCGTTTTGATTGGTGCAAACCTTGTTCTTCTTCTTATAAATAAAAGTGAGTTTCATCATGTGATCATACACATTACTAAAGGGATGGGGGAAGGAAGAAGGAAAAAGTTCCCAATAGACCAAAAATAATTTAACAGTATTCCTTGCCATAGACAGTCCAAAATTTTGCACTTTTTTGTATAAAGAAGTAATTAAACCAGCTTCGATCATCATGAAAATAGATATAAAAAAAAACAAAAATTTGTATGAGTAGCTGACTGTGAAAATGCACTGCAGATCTGAGTATTTAGACTGTAGACTATACTTGTTTCAAATATCATAAAAAAGATCTGGTATGTGACAAATTTCTTGAAATCAATTACTTGAAAAATAATCTCCAAAACTATCAATTACTGAGAAGCCATATTGTTTGTTGTTTTTGTACTTGATATATTGATATTTATACAGATTTTTTTGTTTTTCAAATATGTGTTTATTCTAGTGTAAGCTTTCAAGACTTTTAGAAAAAAAGAAAACTGAGGAATGGAGAAATGTGATCCAAGGTTTGACAATTGGAAAACAAAACAAATTATATTGATTCTTACAAATTTATTAAAAGAGTTTTGATTATCTATTATTTAAGTTATTCTGACTTCTATTCTCATCTTTAATATTATCTTCACTATTTTTAGTCTTAGTCTATGAAAACACATGGCATTGTCCAGTGGCTTAGCAAACGGGGTGGGAGCGGCAGTATTCCTGAGTGGTCGTTTTAATAATAATAAAGTCATCATTTTAAATTCATCGTTTTAGTAGTAATTAATTAATTATTAATCAGTGGTGTCTGAAGGACTTTCCCATACAGTATTGGTCCTTACAGACACTTCGCGCAGGCCTGTAAATAGGCCCATTGCGATTGTTTTAATAATAATAATAAAGTCACTGTTTTAATAATGATAAATTCATTGTTTTAAATTCACCATTTTAATAATAATAAAGTTACCGTTTTAACAATAATAAAGTCACTGTTTTAACAATAATAAAGTCACCGTTTTAACAATAATAAATTCACCGTTTTAATAATAATAAATTCACCATTTTAGCAATAATAAATTCACCGTTTAAGCAATAATAAATTCACCGTTTAAGCAATAATAAAGCCACCACTTAAACAATAATAAAGTCACCATTTTAATAATATTGATATAAAAATGTGCCATGTGTAAACCCAAACTAAGTAAAGAAAAAAAAAGAAGAAAAATATTTTTTTTTCTCATAATCCTAATTTTTAAAAAAGTCTGCACATGAATTGTAAACAAGTTTAAACTATTTTTGAATTTGATAAAAATCTGCTATTTCATTGACACTAGAAAGAAAATAAAGTCAACAAATGTACCTTATTTCTTTACTTCTCTCTTTCTATTTCTTGATGTTATGTTAACCAGATTTGTCTTATTTTCGGATATGGTCAAACAAGTGGGAAAACATGCTAAGTAATTGATACAGATCACTTACACTATACAGCATTGACCTGTGTGGTAAAGTAGTATTTTTATACCAAAACTATCCATCCATACTTTAAAATCATGACTCTGGACCAAACCGGTTTAGATTCTAATTTTTTATATCTTTCTCTATTTCTTTTGTTTTTTTCCTTCTTTCCTTCTGTCCTTCCCTTCTTCCTTTTTATTTTCTTCTTTTTTTCCACCCTCTTGTAAATGCATTAGTGGTTGAGTCTCTGTTCTGGCCCACTGGTAATTTCCTCTTTCTTCCTTTTAGTATATAGGTGGGCCGGCTAGTTAATACATTTTACATAAGCCTCGTGCTCTTCCAGCTAGCAACTTGACTGTTTAACTGTAGACACATAATACTGTTTGCATTCACACATATATATTTACTTCTTCTTTTTTCCCTTTCTACTCATATATACTTGTGTATATATCTGTTCACTTTTTGAGCGCATAAAAAACATACGCACATATATATATATATATATATATATATATATGTATATAAATAAGGACTTAGCCAAGATATTAATATCCAATGTGCCATCTTCATCCCCACAACCACTTTTGGATGTACTTGACAACAAAGAAGCACAATGCTGATTAGTAACTTACTTTTTCATCCCAAAAGCCAAAATATAGTGAGTCTTTTTATTTTCTCTTTACTTTTTACTTTTTTCTGCTTTATTTCTTTAATATTATTGTCATAACTGGGCAGTGAAGGTGGAGTATTATTAAAAGCTTAAGCTCTGGAATCATAGTACGTGAGTTCAAATACCAGTCAAAATCATTAGATTCACCTTAAAAATGGCCTTGTGCCAAACTTGGTTGGTGCCGCTCACCAAGTATATATATTATTGTCACAACTGTCTTGTGTAAGGTTAACATTTTCAGCATTTTATATATTGCTGTCAGTGAAAGAGTTTATTCCCTCAGAGTTTTTCTATGATATAATTCTACACTATTTTCGTACATAATTCCAGTAGATAACTCCAGTAAATTTGGTACGACACATAATACTTGGTATGACACTTGAGTAATACTTGGTAACATTGGTATGACACATGAGTAATACTTGGTAACATTGGTATGACACATGAATAATACTTGGTAACATTGGTATGACATATGGGTAACATTTGTTAATTTTGATATAATTCATGGGTGACACATCGTAATTTTGTTAAGACACATAGATAACACTAGTTTTGTTATAATACATGTATAACATTCGTTAATTTTAGTATAATATATGATTGACACTTTATTTCACAAGGAAAATTAAGTTAAAATCTGTTGGATTCTAAAATTTAGTAAGATAATTCAAAAAGCTTTTAAATAAAATGATTTGTAAGTACTGTATATTTTGGCATATTTTTGTTTTCCTAATGGGTATTGTTAAAGAAAGAATTTTTCTTGTCTTTTGGATTTTTTAAGATGAGGCTGGATTATTTGTGTATTTATTTTTTGGACTGTTTTTACTTTTTTTTTTTAATTTATCTTTTTTGGAATCATGGGGCGGTTGACATGGTCTAATGGATAGGCAGTCTGACTTCGGAATCATAGTACCAGAGTTTGAAACCAAGATGTTCTGTCTATGTTGACATATCAACTAATACCCTTAGGAAAATTATGAATCCACATCTTCCCTCCATCTATGGATTAGATAGTGCAACCTGTGTTATTAAAAAAACTAAGCACATATAAAATAATGTTTTTCAAAAGTAATTGTTCTAGGCATTATGAAAACCTAAAAAGTTTGATATGCCGTTTAACAGCAAACAGACATTTTTGAATTCCTTAATAAAATTTTATAATTTGTATTTACATTTTTTTCTGACTATTTTCCTCATCTTTTTAGTTATTGCTTTCTTCATGTTTTATGACCACAAATCATTTTTTTTTCTGTTAAATAGACAGCAAATACTGTACATAAGTGTTTACTTAAGTAACCTTAAAACAACTTAAGTTCTTTAAGGATTGTATGAAATCAGATATTAGAATTTAAGTTGTGTGAAAATGGGTGGAAAAAAAACTTTTTTTGAATAAATGAGTAATTCGGATCCTACGTAAAAATTGATGTTTTTTTTATATGTGTAAAGTTGTTGGAGCATAAAAGAATTGCTTTTAAATCTGACAGTTTCACGCATTTCCTTTGTAAAAATTGATGTTTCTTTATATGTCTTAGTGTAAAGTTGTTGGAGCATAAGGAAATTGCTTATAAATCTAACAGTTTCACATGTGCGCAATCATCAGGTCATCAGAGCACTCTAACTGTAAATTTGTGCAATTATCCACAAACATTGATCTTCATCATCTTTAGACAACACTCGGTAATTTTGGTATAACATATGGGTAACAATCATTAAATTGGATATAATACATGGGTAATACTCAGCAATTTTGGTACGACACATGGGCAACACTTTCTTAGACTGCTATTCTTTTTTCTATTGTTACCTTCATTTTTTTCTATTTTTTGGGGAGTCATTAAGATGAAACTTAGTTATCTGGCATATGTATTTATCAAAAGTCTAATGACCGTGTAGGCGGGAAAATGACAGTCACTGTGAGATATATATATATATGTGGAAATTATACTGAAGGTAATTAAAACTTACCAAAATGGTAGCTTTTTGAAAAGCCTTTACACACTTTCAGCATACTACTTAGCAAGTTTATGACAATCTTTGAGTAATACACATCACAGATTATCTACCTTATAAACCCCATTCTAATAATGCTTTTATGTTCCCTCAAATAAGGTTGCTTAAATTTATAGTTTGAGTGCTCAATATCAGTAATAGAGTATGTATATTAGTTAATTGTAGACACAGTCAACAGGAGTCGGCAACTTCCAGTTTCTCGCTTATGCATTCATCAGGCCTGATGATTATCAGAAACTGGCAGTTGCCGACTCTTGTTGACTATGTGTCTACAATTAACTAATACATATATATAATAAAAAATTGAATGGTTTGTTTACATTTCTCGCCTGTGTAGTAGCCGCGTGCAAAGCTCGCTTTCCCTTCCCGAAAGCTAGAGCCCTCTAAGCAGGCGAATTCGTTCACAAATCATAACCCGGCCCGATAGCTAAGGGGAAAGAGATCGCGCTGACACCCAAGACGGCGCGGTTACGATCCTCGCTAGAGGAAGGCTGGTCTGCTAAGCTGTCCTGATGAGAAATATAATTCCGAAACGGTCCGTCGACAGATAGCATTTATATATATATATATATAGAGAGAGAGAGAGAGAGAGAGAGAGAGAGAGAGAGAGAGAGAGATGGGATGATAGATATATATTTTATCATATAAGCGTGATAATGATTTTCTTTATTTAATCCTAATAATTAATTACTTTCGTAATTTTTGCACTACAAAAGATCTGTGAAACCTAAGAGCTTAGCGGCCCCTAGGGAGCTTGTGGGTTTTGTGGGGGCGCTAAGCACGGCCCTGCTTATTGTAAACCTTTTCTAATTTCCGGATGTCTGTCTTAACTTCGTTAGGGATTTTTCTTTGGGATTCCACGTATTTATGGATAACTCGAGCGCTTTCGGACCAATCTAGGTCCATCTTCAGGGGCTTACGGGAGATATTTGTGTGGATTATTATTATTAAATATTAGCTTAAAATAAAATGTGTCAGTGTAGAGAAGTGTGGGATGGATGTTAGAGATATTTTTATGCATTTGTTTTATTGTGCCACGTTTTTTAGTTGAAATTTGGCAAATAATTGTATAAGCACGCAGTTTGGCGTGATAAAAATTTTGATGGATATAGGTTTGATTTCCATAGTCTAGAATAAAGTGCTCTACAGCGTAGTGTTCTTGGTTTATCGAACATTCTGGTAGATTTTCGTTTTCCACCATGAAGGAGTGGGTTGCATGGGTTTGTTTTATATAGATACAAGACAACACCGTTTTCTATGCTGTTATTAAGTGAATTGAAATGGGTCTAAAAATAGAGTAAAAAAGAAATTATCTATTTTACTGTTTAAGATTATCAAATTCCAAAGAGAAATACATTCATATAAATGTATGAGTTTTCTCAGTTATTCCGAGCTGACAGGTTAAAAAAGAAATGAAGAATGATTTTCAATGTTTTACAGACAAAAATACAATGAAGAATGATCTTAAATAAAATAAATAGTTTTCTATTGTTTTTGGTGTTGTTGTTGGTAATCGTCTTTAGTTTTCATTCTCTTCGTCATCTGTTTCTTCTTCTTTTTTTGTCTTTCTGGTTTGTCTTCAGGAGAAAACCTAAAGCCTTTGCTTGTGTTGTTGGCACAAAATCCAATAAAGCAACAAATTCAATTAGTGGGTCACGTGGGGGTGGTGGTGCACGATCTTTGCAGCTTATTATCAGCTTTTATTTTGAACATTATTTATTGCAAATGGAACTACAATTCGTCACCGTAACAGGAAATAATGTTCCAGGCATTGAAGACATTTGTCCTCAAAAAATTTCTTAAGGAAAAAAAGATAAAAAAAAAATTTCAGCTGTTACAAAACAGACAAGAAAAGCATAAAGCAGTTAATCCTCTTCTTTCATAACTGCAAATGTAATTTTGTTGTAAACGAAATAATTGAGCCTTTTTCCATATTGGTCACTGATAAGTTTTAAGGACCGTGGGAATAAATAAAGAGATTTATACGGGTATTAAATAATACAGTCAATGAAAAATAAACAAATAGAAGCCAAATATTATTCATAGAACTATTCAAGCTTTCTTTTTACTCTTTTTTTTCTTCTTTTGACCTTAGTGGACCACCTTATAATCATAAAAACAATTTTCTATTTAAAATAGAAGGCTGAAGAACAGACAGACAATATAATAGGAAAAAAAGAAGAAAAAAGCGCTTGTCCAAAGGGTATATTAAAAAAAACAGCTTCTATGAAGTTTTCCGTTTTTTCATCGATTTGTCATTTTTATCGAAATATTTTGAAATTTAAAAAAATCAATTCAAATTTGTTTGAAAATTTCCTTAAGCTTTTTTCACATCAAACCAAAAGGACAGAAGATATAAAATATTTTAATAGTAAAAACCATTACGAGTCGAATTTCATCATGTACTGCCAAAATATCATTGAGTTTCCCTAATTTGTTATAGAATACGAAATAGCGGTGAAAAAAGGGATGTGACAAGGTAAGATTTATTCGAAGCTGGTCAAAGATTCTCCTACAATAACATCATCATCAGGAATCCCTAACCCAAATAAGAATAGCCAAGACCTTGTATAAACACATGTACTATAAGACCGCTCCCTCCCCAATTATTTCTGGGTTAATTAGTGCAAATTGTTATATTAAAACACCAAGTAAATTTGAATACAGACAAAATAACCTTTATCAAAAATAATTGTTCTTAGGATTAAAATAAACTAAAAGGATTGATATGCCATTAAAAACAAATCAAACAAACGCACAAAAAGTAAAACCTTGTAGTTTTTTTATTGCAGACAAATTGATCAAGACCTCAACGGCTGATGTGGCGGATGATGATGACAATGACACAACGGTACTGAAGGCGGCTGAAGGTTGCCACAGAGGGTGGCCTCCAGTCGTCCTGGTTTTCCATGCCATTTGAACCAGGCCCTTCTCTACAAAGGGGTAGTGTGGTGGCAGTGGGTAAATCAGTCTTCCCACGTTAAAAGACATCACAAACAGGCGTCCCCCCAAACCAAAGTTTAATTTTGAAAGTGTTATATTCCTAAAATACTTAGGAAATAAAACAAGTAAGTTACACCGAGTGGAAGTGTAAAAAGGGGTTTATTTATAATACAGAAACATAAGGCTGCTCGCCATAAG
>JAUZSX010339366.1:0-10636 GCA_034780655.1 Idiosepius hallami
TATACATACATGCACATGCACACAAACACACCACAACCAAAAATTCTACACTCTACAAGACAGGAACTTTTGGGGATTTTTGTTATTATTTAGTTCTTTTTTTCTCCTCCATCAGAAAGCATATTTTTTGTATCATATTACTAATGGTTTAGAAATTCAAATCCTATATCAGTTTATGTTCACTGGCAGAATAACACGTTTGGAAACATTATGAAGCGTAATTTTCCAAGATTATTGATTAAATAGTTCTGTATATGTTAATTAGTGTATTGAAAAAAATAGTTATAGAAAAGAGATTCCTGTGTTAAAATACCATAAAGATGGTGGGTTATTTTTTGTTTTATTTTGGGCTCTTTTTCTTTCTATTCAAAAGACTTAATATTCTAGAGATAAGTATAACACTATCTCAACTAAAAATTAAATTACTAGAAAACTGACATAATTCTGCATTTAAATATTTTTATTCTTTAAAAAATGCTGCAAATCATCAAGGTCAAGTAATATATAGAATTTTTTTTAAATTTAAAGGCTTATTGCAATACATGAAATTAATTTTTTTTAAATGTTAAAATTGCATATATCAGAAAATACTTTTATTAAAAAAATGCCAGTAACTTATTTTATTTATTGCACTTTAATTAGATCTCTTGATATTTTTTGCATTACAACTTTCCATGCAAATTACAAAATGTGTGTATAGCCATTTAAAAGTATGATTGAATAGACTTTTGCTATATTTAAAAATAATGCTCAATATCAATAGAGCATACTTAGATTTTAAACATCAGTATTGACAGAGTGTAAGCAGTATTTGATGACTCACTTTCTCTGTCTAATGTGCTTATCAAATCTACATAAGTAGGAATCCCTATGGCACAGTGCAAAAGTGCTCAGAGGTTAGAATTGCACATGCAAATTTAAAGAGAAGTTCCCTAAAAAAGAGCATTGATTATTATTTAATTAATATAATAGTAGACTAAAATAAGAATGGTTTACACCATTTGCAATTTTCTATTGTCGTCCTCATAAGTGCAAACAAAATTAAATCTGTAAAGTATATAAAGATATCAGGATGAAGATTCATTTAGAAAAAAGCCAACTCTTTTTTTTTGACACGGGAACTTTCATATATCAGCATTTTAATTCTTCTACATATTGGCAGAAACAATGATCTTAGATAATTGTGTATGTTATTTTTTATGATTTAGAGGAATTTGTTGATGTATTCCTTCTTAAAAATTCCCTGAGCTTTTATTCCTGGGGAGTTCTGTTGGTTGTTAATTTATAAAAGAAAGAAAGGATTTGAAATGACAAGTAAATAAGATAATTTATAAATTTATTTCAACCAATATATCAACACATTGGCCTCTTTATAATACAAAGGTTCAATGTTTTGAAAATGATTCAACCATCACTAGTCATTCTTTTGTGAGGATCAATCAAAATGATCAAATACATTTGTAGTTTTAATAAAAGTCAAAGTAAAGAAAATGTTTTTATTTCCGAAAAGTAAATATAATGCATTTCTGTATGATTAGGTTTTGAAAATTAAATCATTCAAATGGGATCCATTATTGTCTACACCTCCTTGATGAAAGCCTTCACAGAAGTTGTCTATAACTTGGTGGATCATTTCATGTGGAATGGCAGTAATTTCTTGACGAATCGCATCTTTAAGTTGTTCAATAGATTAAGAGTAATTACTATGTATACCTTTGACTTGGGGTATCTTCCATAGAAAAATTTGCATGGATTTAAATTAGATTAACGGGCAGGCCAACTGATGCCACCATGCAATGAGATCTAATGAATATGAAACATCTCCCTCAAAATTCCCATAGCTTGTCAAGAAGTGTGGGCTGTTGTCCCAACTTGTTGAAAGCATACATGGCATTATATGCACTTTTAAAAAATAAAAACTTTTTTTTTTGGTCATTTATTAAACCTATATACGTTTCAAATCATT
Organism: Idiosepius hallami; assembly: GCA_034780655.1. Taxonomy (NCBI): domain Eukaryota; kingdom Metazoa; phylum Mollusca; class Cephalopoda; family Idiosepiidae; genus Idiosepius; species Idiosepius hallami. Next base: position 1,967 of record JAUZSX010339366.1, read on the forward strand.
TTGACTCACCCTTTATATATGGTAGTGAGTTGGGTTAGGAAGCACTGAGGCAGCTAGTCACTTAGTGTATATCAAAAAAGAAACTAAAAATTTTCAAAAATTAAATTCTCAAACATGAATTATAATTCTCTATTGTCAGGTGTTTGTTCGTAACAGCAAAAAGACTTTTTACTAGAATTAGTTTTGAAAATAGTTATATCTTTAGGTTTTTTTTCTGGGGTGGGGGAGTTTTTGATAACAATATAGGCATTCTCTCATACTAGAATGACACTCGACAGTTGAGAATTTTAACGCCATTTGAAATTTAATCTTGAATGAACTAAAAATACTTGGAAATGTAATTTTATAACAATTTTATTATTTTTGACCTAATATAAAAAAAATCATATATCAACAGATGTCTATTGTTTTTACAAAATAGGTCTAAGTGAGGATATGCTTCCTTAAATGTGACTGTCTTCTCAATTTCAAGTCTTGACTACCTTTTATTTAAAAGGTACATGTGCATCAGGTTATTTATAATTCATTTCAACTGCAAAGATTCAGTGTCAGAAATTTCTCTTTTTACCACTCTTCTACACAGACACACAGGTTTGTGTGAGTGTACTTACACATTGATAACAATATTTCAGAAAACATGTTTATTGGTTTCTTATGAAAAAGACTATCTCTATTGTAAGGTCCACCGATATGATCAATACTCAAATGTTGTTTTCTTCAAACTTTGACAAGTTGAAGAATCAATGCCTGAGCCATGTGTCCATATTACTATTATTTCTGGTATAAATATTATGTTTGCATTTTTTTTTCTTCCGGGTAGAGCCCATCATGTTATCCAACCTAACAGATTTAACTTTGGAATCATAACTCACCAGTTTTAATCTGAGTCAGTCCTACAAATACTTTTTTTTAATGATATATATATATATATATATATATATATATAAACCAAAGTCTACTCAATATCCTACTAGCTCCCTTTCATCAATGATCAGGAGGAGAAGCTCTTTGAAAAGGTGCTTTAATTTTGGAATTGTAGCACTCAAATTGAATCTCAGTTATTGGATTGTTTTAAAAGAATTCTAACCTTAGTTCAATAGAAATAATGATAATAATATCCAATGAAAATTGATTTGGCTTTGTTTTTGTTCTATTTTATTTCTGATAGCTTAAAATATAAAAGTTTGTGAATGGAGATGTAAAACTGTAGTTTCTCTTATAAAACAGACTTCAGATCTCTTGATATGATTTGGTTTTTATTTTAATCTTATTTATAAATCTGTGATCTTAATTTTGGTGGAGGAGGGTAAAGATGGCAAATATTAGATTTTATTTTCCTTTTTTTCCCACATATAAAAACTATAAAATGCTATAAAAATTGAAGGGGGTGCAGGTGATGGAACTTTCTGTTGATGGAGTTATTGGGAACAGATTGCACTAATTGATTTTTTATCTGTTATATTCTGATTCACACAAATTCCCTTAGGAAAGGTTTGAATTAGTTCATTTTCCCCCAGCTATGGACTTGAACCTATTAATGTAATCATAAATTTACTATTTTGGAAAAAATGGTTCTGACATTAAAAATTTTTAAAGGTTAGAAATCAAACATTTTTTTTTTTTACCTTTTGGTTAAAGTGTGTCTGGATGTCTTTTGTAATTGTTGCATGCTATTATTCTGAACTTTTTCTTTGCCATCTAAACTATCAGGTTATAAGGTACATGAAAGTTATTCTTTCTAGCAGAACAGCCTAACAAACTAGTGATGGATCCCTGAAAAAATTATTTAAAAAAAAAGAAACTTGTATAAACATTAAAAAATTATTTGAATGACTCTAATTGTAACTGACAATGCTATACAGATCAAACTATGGCATCATATGACCAACGATGGCCTACTAGACCTGGATGCCGTGTGACCAGTGCTGTAAGAGTGGCAGTATCTCAGGTCCGTTCACACAAGTGCAGGCACTAAGCAGATCATTTGTGAGTCGATGCAAAAAGACTGTTAAGCTTGCATGGATGGTCCAATTGTAATAAGAGGTAAAAAAATGCTGTGTTGTAAGTGATCAGACTTAAAAAACATACAAATTCCACTTAGTCATTGCAGTCTTATTTGGACTAATATCCCTTAAAAAGTCATGACAGCCCTAATTCCTATCATCTATTGATTGAACAAATTAGTGTTTAACAAAGATATTTGTCAAAAATGATTGTTCTTGGCATCAAATGACTAAAAAGGTTGATATGCCATTGAAACCAAACAAACTCATGAATTCTTTGCTTTGTTTTGTTTGTAAACAATTGTTTTCCTAATCCTTAAATTTATCTCCCATTAGTATAAAACTAAAAATCTGTCAGCTACATTGGTTGCCATAAAAATTGTCAACTTTTAGAATTATTTTTAATCCTTTTAATTATATAAGCTTCCACTCCCTTGTTTTTCTCAGCTGATGTGTTGGCAGTCATTATTTTGCCTCCTTTATTTGCAAGCGTACAAAGATGTTTTGAAATGAGTGAGAAATGGCAGTTTTCCCCCCTCCCCCCATTTAGTCTTTAAAATTTTATAGTAACCCTTGTTCCATACTTGTTTGGTTTTGTTTCTTTTTTTCTCCAATGAATCAAAAAATGAAAGGAGCCAGCCTTGAAAGTAACAAACACCTCATTTTTCTCTTATGTCCTAATAATGAAAAATACTCATTCTTTCCTTTCTTTCTCCACCTGTTCCTCTCTCAAAAAAACTGCTGAATTAGAAAAGGGGAATTTGGGGGATTTTTTATTATCAGTTCTTGCCTTATGTGCCATAGGAAATTCTTGCTAAATAAATTCCCCCCCAAGAACTGGTGGGTTGGGTTAATGATCATTGCTTAGAGGATATAAAGGGGTAGTTACTTTGAACTGGTGAGAATTAAATCTAATTGATTTAAGTCTTTTATGTGAAAATAAAACAAAATTCTTTAAACCTTTGTTTGTTCTTTTTAAATATACAATAACTTCTCAGGGTTTTCGAGTGAGTGAGTATTTAATATTGTGAATTTACTGGAAATCTTAATGTATATTCATTATTTTGTTAAAATAAATATTTCTTAGCCCAAGAATAACAGTAAAAAAAACAAATCTTAACCTATTTTGCATGGTATATTGCAGTGTAGATATGTAACTTAGCAAACAATTGTATACAAAATGTTGATTAGAAACAACTAAATAACAGCATTGTGTTTTGAATTGGTTGTAAAAATACACGGCAAATAAAAGAGGGAAACAACAGTTTGACAGATTTTCACCTATCACAAGTGTTCTAGGAATATAACCTTTCAAATTATTTATAGAAGTTGATGTGCTATAAAACCCAACAGTCCTAATAAGTTCATTTGGATTTTCAGCTGGGATAAATCAGCTTTTACCAAAAGTAATCTACCAAGTTAAATGGAGAGGAGGGTTTCAATAAGAACAATCACTAATAACATTTTATGGAGATTTTTTAAATAGAAAAACAAATTGTACTTTTTTTTTTTATTGTAAGTTTTTTGCCTACATATTTAAAAGCGCAGTGACTTTTTTTATAAATAGCAATCATTCTGGAGAAGGATTCATTATTTCAAACAACTTTCTGCAATATATAATTAGTTTTATATTGGGTGGGGGTTGATTGGAAGTCACACAAAACTAAAATAGCTTCACTTTTTGTGCATGGATAGAATTAAAGTATCATTGTTTTATTATCCTATAATTTGGTCAAGGATTTGTTGTAATACCAACATTATAAACACAGGCAAAATTGTCATGACCAGCTGTTATGATGAATCGTAAATGTTGAGCCTTTGTATTGACAAGAAATTCCTTTACAGTAATGTGGCCTTCATGATGAACAAACCCTGAAAAAAGTTAAAAATATATTATTTAAAACAATTTTGAAAATAGGATTGACTAATATTTCAAATGGAAAAATCCTATTTTGGAACTAAAAATGGACCTTGATTTAAAATTGAGTTCTGTGAGCAGCCTACTTTATAGATCGTCATATACGATACAAGAGATTATGGCCATATGCACTTTAGCTTTTTAAAGGTTTCACTTTTTTATTCCCAGGACTCACTGAGTTGCTAAATGAATGCTTTATTTTGGTTGGTTTATTTAACTAGTATATCAACCTTCATTTAAGTAATTTAATGCTGAACTTTTTTTTTGGGGGGGGGCAAGGTTATTTGTTTTAGTTGAAATTAATTTGGAAGGATTATGGTGGTGGTGTGTTACATTTTTAGGTAAAACTTGATCTCTTCTATGCGTGTGTTTTTAAATATGCATTAGTTGATTTTCTTATAGATTGCTTTAGCTCTGTAAACTGCAACCAGATATTAATGTTAACCTATGTTTGATATTCTTAGTTAACTTTAATAAGACCAATACAACAATAAAGATGAGAAAAATAGTCTAAATCAGAAATTCTAAAATGTTAACAATGAAGTAAGAATAAGTAAGAAATGTTTATATAACTGAAGATGAGAACTTAATTCATTTATAGAACCAATTGCTCCAAAAGTAATTATAAAGGTTGATATGCCTTAAAACAAGCTCTGTCTTTAAATAAGGATTAATTAATAAAAAGGATTCCTTGCATATGACAAAGTTTGATTTGCTGTTAAACAGCAAAATCCAATAATGGCATTAAATGATAAATGTTTTAATTCTACTTTGGTAGATTTAAGTATATAGGGTTGCAAAGAATAAGTTATCCCAAAGAAAGCTACATCAACCGAAATCAGTGTTTAAAAATAAAGATAGCAAAAAGCTTAATAGAAATATCTAACCCCATCTAAGAAATTCAGACATAAAAAAATATGAATGTAACAATGAAAATCAGAATAAAAGCCTGTACAATATGCTTAAGCTTTATCTTAAAAAATCAAAGATATAGAAAGAATTTTATATAACAATGAGAATAAAAAGCTGTTAAAATTAATACTGATTATCAAAGCAACAAATGCAGACATTAAAAATTAATTCCTATGTTTGAAATAATTAAAAATTTCAACTCAACTCTCTTTTGCCAAAGGGTACCATTTTTCACAATCCAAGAAATTTTGTAAACTCTGTTCAATTTCCATTTCAAGGACTGAAATTAGAAAAATTACATTTTTACTTGGGTAATTTTAACTCAATTTTTTTAAAAAAGATTTATTTTATACCATAACATGGAGTTCATAAATTCTACTTCCAGAAACATCTTTTCTGCAAGTCTTCAAATCATATTTCTTTGATGTTTGTCATTAAGACATTCCCATTTAAATTTTATGCTCCTCTCCCCCTCTGAAGTCTCCAGTTTGGGTTCATTATACATTTTGCAAAATTTATGAATAAAAAAGAATTATTACCTAAATATGAAATTTTTCAATATCAATAGAAAATATCTCATCAAATTTCCCAAATAAACATGAAATACAACACATTACACTCTGAAAGCTTCTTTTAGGATTAAATGGAATATAGGTTTATTAGTTAATGTCAAAAATGATTTACTAACAAATTAGCATTGCCTATAAAAGTTTTGATAGAGCCAGAAATATATGTTTAATTATAATTAAATGCAAAATCTTGAATCACTTAATAAAATCGTGCCAAACAATTTCGATCTTATTTGATATTAGTCACATGTAAGGTTATTTAAACCCAAAGTTGGATTCCAACCTGCAAACCACATTATATGCCTCAAATACAGCCTTAGGAATTTTCCTTTTCCACATTGCTACATAATAGGAGGGATATTAAAAGGCTGTATTTGAGGCATATAATTTGGTTTGCAGGTTGGAATCCAACTTTGGGTTTAAGGATTTTAATAACCTTACATGTGACTAATATCGAATTGGCACGATTTTATTAAGTGATGCAAGAAAAACTGCAACTTATAAAACAGACTTTGAACATGAAAAATGCATTCCATAGGAGATCAATTTTGCTTAATAACAAGAGAGGAACTGAATGCAATGATAAATTTTAAAAAAATTATTGCCATTCTCTGGGCTGGTGAGTTCTTTAATCCCAAAATACACCCTTAATTTTGTTGGTCTTACCAACCTACAAGTCAAGCCTGGCTTTGTTGAAAATTCCATTGCAAAGTAGAAAATTAACTATGTTTTTTTTTTTAAATATGATTTCATTTTTGTTACTGACAATTTCTGGCATTTCAAACTTTTTGGGTTGCTTCTAGGGTGAAGATTTTAAATAAGAATTATTTATCACGAAGGATTTTAGAAGTGAAGTTAGGCATGGGCAAAAGAAACAAAACATAGAGAACCACTAGAAAATGTCCTGTTCTTTCAGAAAAAAAAAGAAAAATACCCTAAAGTAAAACTTTAGATTCTAAAAAATCTGAAACTTTTAATAATCAAAAGTTTTCCTTACCATTATAACAGAAAATTTTGATCCGAGAAATACTTATGACGGACTTGAAAGAAATGACAAATTCCTGTGGAAACTGGCCAGTTGTAACCCAAAATGTATCAGTTTTTCTGAAAAAAAACATTTCATGCATTTGTTAATAGTAAAGCCTGTAAATATTACCATCTTTAAACGAAAGAGGGCCGGTCAACATGGCTGAGTGGATAGGCAATTGGATTTTGGAACTGTAGTCAAGTACTATCTGCGTTGACATGTCGACTAATACCCTTGGGAAAGATATGGATCACCATATTCCCTTCAGCTATGGATTAAATAGTGCAACTTGTGTTATTAAAAAATCATGTGTATAAAAATAACATTTATCATAAGTAATTGTTCTTGGCATTAGAATGACCTTAAAAAGGTTGATATGCCATAAAACACAAACAAAAATCAAATGAAAGAAATTAGATCAACAAAATACATTATTACATATCAAGCTGTGATGGAATACCATTATTTTTGTAGTTTTTTTTTAATTCAATGACAAGGTTTTCATAATATGAGTATTAATTTTATTGCAAACCTTTGTCCTCATTTGGTAGTTTTTGTTTTCTAACTACAGCCAACTTCACCTCTGGCCATTTTCAGGAGTTTAACTGCAACTTCTGATAGGATGGCTGAGTCTTGTAACCGTATCCCAAGAAACATTGGCTTCCTTGACCAAGTAAAACTCTGGCTAGCTTCGGTAGGAATTGAAACCGTTATTTCCTGAAGCCCTATAGGCTTGATTACCTTGTAGCGAAAAGGGACTGATAGGAAGGAGTGTGTTCCCAGCTTAGGGAACAGGAATAGAGAGGTGTGTATGTGTCCTTCATAGATGGAATCAGTCCTTTGCTATCTTATGTAGTTAGTCTTGTTGCTGGTCGTATATCCACTGACGGGGGAGTTAGTTTGGTAGTCTAGAATTTCCTGACTAAGTGTTTTACAAGGTTTAAATATCTTGAGTGTTGTACGGCTGCTTCCTGTAGTTAGGGACATGTCGTAAAAACATGTTGTAAACGGTCTATTACAACCTCTGTCAGCTACGCCGCAGGAGAGCAATCAAAGGTTGGATTTTTTAGTGCTATAAATCCAATTTAGTGAGAAAACTACCAAGATAAGGTCAAAAGTCTACAATAAAATTAATTCTCTGATCATTATTTTTGTTGCCCTAAATGCCATGCAGCATCACCATGTCCTGCATGATATTTTATTAAGCTTCTTTTAAATGATTAGTTTTCCAAACCTTCTCAAAACAGCCTTCTTGAACTGTTTGGTTTTTGCAATTCAGATATTGAACTAGTTCAAGATAAGTTTTATGAATATTTTCATCTTTTTTCTATCACGATTTCTTGTGATTTATCTAAACTTACTTGTTAATGAAATCAGGCAATTTTCTAACCAATATGAAATGTTCATCAATTATTAAATTAAATGAAGAATTAAGTTTATTTGTGTGTTTGTTTTTTTTAATAATCAAGATAAAAATATATTTTGGGCCTATACATCCCTACTTCTTTATTTAATATAAATATAGTCAATGCCAAAAATGGCCGACACAAGATAAACTTTTACACAGTCTCTTTTTAAAAGTCTACAAAAATCATGAAATAATTCAATCAATGTGATATTTTCACCAATTATTCAATAAAAAAATAACCTTTTTATTTAATCTTTTTTTTTTATTTTAAGATTTTTCTTTTTTATTATCCATTAGTTTTTCTTATTTGCCTAACCCTACCATGGACCTCCTTCTTTATTCTGGACTTTTTGGAACCCTTAACCTCCTGGAATTGAACAGTGAAATATATTTTTGGAAAGAGAACAGGGAGATAAAGATTGTGTGCAAAACAAATAGATATCGAAATTTGGAAAAAGTTTTTGAGATATATGAGAATGAAAACTGTTGCTATTTCAATATTAAAAAAAAACTATTAAATTTTTACACAAGATTTTAAAAAATAATTCGTTTAGGTAATAAGGCGCCGCTTATACAATTTAATAAAGAATATTTTTAAGATTTGAAAAATATAAAACCCGTTGGGCGTAAATTCAAACTTGAAATTTCAGAAAAAAAATTAAAACGCTAAAAAATATGTGCACATCTTGTTATCTCCCTTTACAAGCTTTAGTTCGATTTCTTGACACTCGGTGTCATCAACAGTTTGAACGTTTATGTAACATAAAACCGATAATAAAAAGTATGCAAACACAAATAACTAACTATTATTTAACTATTTCTATTTATTATAC
>JAUZSX010339377.1:0-10636 GCA_034780655.1 Idiosepius hallami
AGTGCTCAATATCAGTGATAGAGCGTGTATACTAGTTAAGTGTAGACACAGAGTCAACGGGGGCTTTTCGACCTGACGAACGCATAGCGAGAAACTGACAGTTGTCGATCCCTGTTGACTCCATGTCTATATAGTGCGTAAGTCGGATTCTTCATGTTTTGTGGACAGAAGGAGCTGGTGTTAACGAACAAATAAAGTATATATATATATATATATATATATATATATATATAACAATTTAATTTTTTCTCAAAAGTATTTATTATTATTTTAAAATTTAAAAAAGAAAGAAAGATTTTCTGAATTTGTGAGATTGCTTTTGATAATTATTATTATTAAAATTATTCAGACTTCCATTCTCATCTTCAATGTTTCATCCAATGTGCTTTTTAAACCTTTACCTGAACTGCTTTGTGGGGACATTATTGCCACGGTTCCATCTCTAGAATCTGAGATAGTCAAATGTTCCTGATAGGTTTATCTTGCTTTATTCATATCATCTTCCATGTGTGGACCCTAAGTAATGTTTATTTCATCCCCTAACCAAGGAACCTCCTATGATCACATAAGTTTTGACTCCTAAGATTTATAAGAAATTGCACTAGATCATCTTCTTTATTGACACTGTGTTGCACCTAGTGAACACATAACATAAAATACCATAGCCTCAAACAAACTTTTAGTCTCAATCTAATAATATTACATATCTATTCCTTCAGTTTTATTATGACCCTCAGAAAGGGTCACTAAGAAAGACTTGAACATCAGGTTTACATAGGTTGAATGTATTTGAATAGGAAAGTGTATTCAATATAAGGTTTGTTGTGTGAGACAGTTTGTAATCCCGTATTATGATGTAATATCTCTCTCTGAGCATATTGTGATTGTAAATACCACACTGAGTGAATGAGTAAGTACCCATTACACACTTTCACAAATGATTTAAAAAAAAAAAAGATCAATAATCGTAACAATAAACCAATGATTTGAATGTTCTGCTCTTTTTTGTTTCCCTAGTGCAAAAGAAAATGGACAAATCTCAACAGAGCCTCTGACAAAAGTGAGTTAAAATATTCATTTGGAAATTAGTTTGAAGAAATTAGTGAAATAAAACCATTTAACTATTTTCTTTTTAAAATTCAAAGTTTAATAAAATAAATTAGATAAAAAAAAACATATCTTTGGTTATTAAAAACATATCCTCAGGACTTTAATTTAAATAAAGAGGGAAAAGATTTGTAGGATTAGAATAAGTAAAGAAAAACAAAAATGTGTTGAATTGGGATGAAGAAAAATAAAAGAGATAGGTGGGTAAGAAGGACTAAAAAAATATATAGAATTACAATACATGAAAAGAAAAATACTGTGAAGATGGTTCTTCACTAGAATAAAAATATCTTTAAAATTATTTCATTTATTTTATTAAACTATAAATTCTTAAAAAATTTTGTTTAAATGTTTTTTTTTATACTAATTTCTGCATTATAATTATATTACTATCTGAACCCATTAAAAATTTTATGTGTATGTCAAAGTAGATATAACTCATTTGTGTCCTTCACACTCAAATTTGAAAAATCAATTAGTTCTTCTCTCGCTATTTGGTTTGATTTTATACATTTTTATATTATATACTTTATCATATATACTTGTTATGTAAAATTCTGCTTTCATTTTGAGTTTTTGATGAGAATAAATGTAATCTATTCAAACGAGTACATTTTTTAAAATTTCATTTGCAACAAACATGTACAATACTCTGAAAATAAGTGTTTTTATTTCATTTTAAAAATCAAATACTTTTTTTTTTATTACATAAGACAATTAAAATTATTGCACAGAGTTTCCTCTAGCCAGTGGAATGTTTCTATGGAGTTCTGCTCTAATAAAAAGGTTGAAAAGCTATAAAAAAAAGACCTACACTGATGCCAGGCCAATAATGTTTAACTTTTTTTCAATTTTTATTTTCTAACCTCAGATTATTTATGAGAAACATCGCAAATTTATTTGGGTTGCTGTCGTTGTTGAAGTGTTCATAGTTATCAGCATCACTGTTTCTTACCTTACTCTTGGAACGGCAATGTATCATATTAGTAAGTATCCAAAACATCTTTCTCAGGGTTGTAGGAGCTATCTCACCTTTCTATTACTGAAACATAGACTCGCCCGGCGGGCATATTAACTGTCTCCTAAGTCGCCTCGGGGAGAAGGCAAGCTCCGGGATTACCGGTCACTGTTGACTACACTGTACTAACTCTTTCTGTATCTTACTAACTCTTTCTGTATCTTACTAACTCTTTCTGTATCTTACTAACTTCCTTTTGTATAAATGATCTATCAAACTATTCAACTGGTCGTTTATTCCATTCTTGATGCTTACCACTCGGCAACCACAACACTAAGGTATTTATATTTACCATATACACTCGATTATAAGTCGACCTTCTAAATTTGGGAGTGTTCTTAGAAAGGTGTTATTTTAAAATATCTTTGATAAATATTGAAAATCAAAAAAATAAACTTCTAGATGGAATGGTTCAATTTAAACAAAAATTTACACACTCTTACAGGCTAACATTGAAAGAATTGTTTAAAATCCTTAACTACTTAGCCGATTTTGGGTCTAAAACTTTGAATTATGATACCACGAACTGCTGACCAATCTGGTACAGTGACTGATATTCACAAGTAGTCACCCATCTATGTACTGAGCAGGCTCTACATCACTTAACTTCGGTGATCTGACAACATGTCTCTAACACTATTTGATCTTGCTTTGCTTACTGATGTTTGCTTTTCAAAAAAAGAATTTTTGAAATTTTTTGTTTTTTCCTATTGTTAAAATTTTTTTTATTTTAAAATCTTTATTTTGAATGTTTATTTCAATATTTCTTTGTTTTTTTTTCTTTATTTGGATATTTTTCTTTATTTTTATTTTTTCAATATTTTTCATTTATGTTAAATTAAAAATTTTATTAAAATTTTTTTTTCTTTGAATTTTCTTTCCTTTTTTTTATCTTCGATTTTTATTTTGTTAAGTTTGTGGCATTGTTGAATCCATGTTTCCATCGTGTGCTTTTTCAAAGTATTCATCTGAACCCAAAAGAAATGGCGACTTAGCTCGAAGGTAAATCTAGTTTGATACTTTTTTATTAAAACAGGATTTAAAACTATAACTTTACATGCGCCGTTTGATTGACATATGTAAGGGTTGCTTAAAACTTTGGCAAAATTCGGTAAACTTTGAGAATAAGTTGAATATATAAAGAGTTAACTAGTGACGTAAGCAAGTTGCTATCAGTGAGCCATTGGATGTAGTTGTAGTAAGCCGTAGGTCAGGTGTTGTTTAGAGTTGGCTGAATGTTTGTGTGTTTGATGAACTGGTCCAAAAGAAAGAATAAAGATACGATCACGACAGAAAATATGGATTCATATTCTTTTTGGGGGGGAGGTTTTGTTTGAAACTAAAAGGTCTAGCTTTCTAACACAGGAAAAGATTGAAGATTAAGACAACGTCCCTCAGTTAGAGAAAGTATCAATTTGAATTGATCTGTAAATTTAAGGCCAAGGCTAGACAAAGAGATTTGGGGCCCTGTCTGATATCCTACGTAATAGGTTTGCCTTGCAGATGATTCATTTAACAAAATGACTTTTGCAAACTCTGCACTCAGACATTTCAAGAACATTTCCCCCTGAACTTTACTATATTCAAATAAACAACTTCAAAGAAAACTTGTAAATCTGTTTTTTTGGACTAATGTCCTTATCTTAAGGATTCCAAAAAAACTATCCTAAAAATAATTGATTATGGCTTGAGATTCTGAACATGGTTTTTTTCATTTAAAGTTTAAATCTCAGTCAGCGAGTTTCATGTTTAAGTTGATACTCATGGGAGAAGTATGAAAAATGACAATTCTTTTACTATCTAACAATTTGTATACTGAAGGAAAACATTAATTTAGAAAACTGGTTCCTATAAAGGTTGACATGCTGTGAAATAAAACAATCAAACATGGTTGAGATACTGATAAGCCAGTTGATTATATTGACCTTGGCTTGCATAAAAATATGTGTTATTGGCACCCTGAATATTTAAAAACCTTCAGTCAATACACAAAAGATTGTCAACCCATGATAAAAATGTGTTGTTGGCACCCTGAATATTATCATGACTCAAGTTGGCATGATATATTAATTAACCCACTTGATTTATAGCTGTTACTGTTCCCATTCGATCGACAGCGTAGAATTTTGTAGAATAAACTATATGAATATTCAATTATTTATTTTCACTTTTAATTATGTACTACCACTACGACTAACATTATTATGTAAGGATGAATGTAGGAGAGGTTGGTAGTAGGTATCCGGGTGTTTTAGAGGGGCCTTTGCCGAAAAAAGTTGAGAAACCCTGATGTAGGTCGAATTAAAAAAAAAAAAAAAGAGGCAATACTTTTGGAACAACCCTGGTATATGTCTTTATAATCAGTAAATTATTTTATATCTATTAAAATGTTGTTAAAAATATTTAATGTTTTTTTTTATTTGTAATTTATTTTCAGATGTTCTTCAGTTTTTATATCATTATTTCTATTTGGATTAGTATTTTTAATTGCTATCCTTAACCCAAAGGTAAGTTTGTATTATTTCTCAGAAGAAAAATAAAATCAGTATTATCTATATCTATTAACGTGAAGTTGTTTATCTTTTTGTGTACAATCAGTCTGTACCATAACCCTCTGTTAATTTTTGGTCTACTGACTTGAAATATGACAAAAAGTATCCAGACCTGGGGCACGTATTTTAAACGGTTTTCAGTTAGAAATTCAAGCAGTAACGAGTCAAAGTTGAAAGATTTTACCTTTGTGATCTCTACTAAACTTCTTGGCCAATTATGGGTCTAAACACTTTAAATTTGAGATATATGTTATTTGGGGCTGAGCAAAACATTTTAATTGGTGTTGTCAGAAAAATAACTGCTAAGGGATCAAAATTTGAAAAAAAAAACCTTGCTATGCTATTGATAATATTGAATCAATATTTCGTTTTCTAATAATTACAACAAGTTTCTGTAGTGTTGATACAATAAATTCTCATGCTGACTCTGTTGCATTATAAACAGTGATCCACGTTTTGACAGAAATAACCTTTAGTTTTTCTTATTGAGTGATTCATAGTTAGTTTTTTTTTTCCTATCCTCTTCTAGTGTTGGTTTTTAAAATTATTATTATTAAAAATAAAACCAACTCTAGAGTTCAAAGAAGAAGCCATATAACCAAAATGAGTTTTTAAAGTCGTATTATGTGTTTGAATTAAGACTATTTTTAAGCGGATCTTTTAACTGTAAATTTATCAAAGTTAAAAATCTTATTTTCTTTTTATTCTGATTTGTAGGGCTTTCTTGATGTAATGGAGAAGTTTTCCTCTAGTTCCATGAATCTTATCAACATTTTCTTTTTTTTTATGTTTTTACGAACAAGAAATAAAGAAAACAAGTAAGTCCAACATTTTTCTTCTGTGTACATCCATTTTTGCGGATGGTTGTCCTCATCTTTATACAGCAAAGCTAACAAGTTTAGGGAAATATGTGTTCTTACTTCAAAGTCAGGTTGTTGAACGACCCATTGAAATAGGAACAGTGCTGACACCAACTTGACAGGAAAAATGTTTTTGTGATAATTAACAAATGTAACCAAGAGATTGACTTACTTTGCTAATAAATGGGCAGTCACAGTGGGTGAAAATGGTAAAATGCCTGAGACTTTGGAATCATATTTGTAGTTAACAATTTGATTAAGAAATAACACAACAGTACAACACAATGAACAGTTCGATTATTGAAAGTAAACACTAGAAACAAGAAAAACGACAAAATCTTCAATGTAAAAAAAGTGAAAAAAGACAATGTTTTTGACACAACAAATAAATATTAATTAATCCACAAACGAATACTAAACAGTCCACAAATGTCTGATTATTCTTCAATTCCTCATCCATCCAAAACAACATAACTAACTCTCATCCTTCTCAAACGACGTCATTTTTTCCTCAGCCGCAGATGACAATATTACTCAACAGCTTGCATTCCTCCCTCTGTTCCTCCTTCCCTTTTGTCGTTGGTGTAAATACATATTTATTTTCTTCCAAACTGATCTCAGGTTACCATCAAATAAAAACAAACTATTTAATTAGATACAATACTGTACTAGTTCAAATCTGACTCTATGCATTTTTTAAGGGACTGATCAGATAGGGCTCATTAAATTAAATAAGCAACTTATCAATATAAGGCGTCTCCAATTTTTTCAATTTAAGGGCCACATTATAAATTTCCCACATGTATGTGGACTGAAGGAATAATAAATGAAAAAAAAAATCAGTACCAGTAATTTGATTTATCAGAATATAAGCAGTTCATAAAATAAATGTTCAAATTATTAAGTCTAGGATTGTGAATATAATAATAAGGATGAGGACAATTGTCCAAAAAGTAGATGTACAAGTTATCAAGCCTCATCCCAAGGATCTTTACGCTAACAATGATAAGGATAAAAACAAAAGTTTGCAAAATAAATGTTCAAATTATTGAGTCTCATCTTAAGTCTTGTGAAGGTAACAATGGTAAAAATGATGGCAACAAAAAAAATGAAGTAAAAATTATCAAACCTAGGATATAACAATAAGGATGAGGACAACAATCCACAAAATAGAGGTAAAAATTATCAAGTATTATCCGAAGGATTCTGAAAAAACTTTTTGACTGGATTAACGATAAAAGGTTTTGATTCACATCCCATCAATCTTTGTTATCAGATGCTTGTTTTATGATAAAAATCATTGAATTTTAAAAATTCTTAACACCAGTTTCTTTTTTTTTTTTTCAGGAAAGTAAAAATCCAGCTTCCTTTACCCAACAAAGTGATACCCTTCTTGTATCTCATTCCATTGTATTTTGGATTTACCATTGTCTATGATGTATATTTCTCGATTATCCCTTACTTGAATCATAAAATTGGCAATTCACATCTCACGCCTAAAGTTTTTCCCTCACACAATGAAACATCGTTTTCCAATGTGACTTCACCCCACCCTTAGAAAGAAAAAAAAAAAATGTTTTTTTTTTCTTTCTAAGCTGTTCAAAATGTGGTGCTGGATCATTACTTACAAGAAGTAAAATTCTTGTAGCAATCGATAACTTTATTTCCTTTATAGGAATATTTTTTTTTTTATAAATGAAAATCTATTTGCTAAAAGGTTTTTAAAAAATGTTTTATACTCTCTTTCTCATATATAGTCAATGGCCTTTGATGTCTGTCAGATTCCTGCCTGCACAGTCATCGAAGGCCATTGACTCTTTGTCTATGCTTATCTACGATACATGCTCTATCACTGATATTAAGCACTTTAGCTATAAATATAGACAATCCTACTCTACAGATTAATATTATTTATATAAAATCTTAATAATGTAAATCAATATATCATAATAGATCAATATGGTTTATTATAATCAACTATTGTAATATAATACTTTAGCTAATGATTGTTATTTAAAGACAAACAGAACTCAAAAACACTCCTTGAATTAATTGAAACCAAGAAGTGATTTTTTCAGCCTATATACTTATATGATAACTTAAAAAAAAATTTTTAACATAAGTTTTAAATTTTTGATTCCAAATAAATGACTCGTAAAGCAAATATATTTTTTATTGTAGGTAGATAATTCATTACGTGAAAGCCCTAACCTGTAGAAAAAATCTAAAAGTTATCAAATTCATAATAAAAAAACAAAATCTGTTGGTGAAGAAGTATTCGTTTGTGATGGGATTGATATTTATTAAAGAAAAATTGGAACCAAATGAATTGTTTTTGATAATTTTTATTGTTGCAAATGATAAATGCATTTTTGTTTTGTTAGAAGTGACTTGACTGTTCAATGTTGCCATGGTTCCATTTGAGTCAATAAAGCTTAAGTAGTTGCTGCTCCTCCTCCTCCTGAACAAAAAAGTAATTCTTTAGGATTTTCAGATTTCAATTCTTTTTGCCTTACCCTGCCTTTTTTTCACACCAGCTTATAAACACGAAATGTTCGATTTTCAAAAACAGATCGGAAGTATTTAGCATAGTTTTCTTTTCCATATCGAATCTCATTACAAAATCTTGGAGAGGGGTTTTTAACAAGACCAGGTTCTTTTTTCCCAAATTCTGGAACCTGTAGAAACGAAACAAAGGCAGTCAATTAACGTTTTTTTATTTAACAGCAATGATACGTAGCTGCAAAGCCCAAATATTGTTTTAACTTACATGCTTTCTAAACAAAGTGCTCAACACTAAAAGCAGTGCCTTGCTTAGCCACTTAGCGGCCCCTTTAATTTAAAAAGGCAATTTACCACCACAACATACTGGAAGCTTTGACTAATATTTACTACCCAATTTATATATGCCATTCTGGAAAAATCCAAATATGGTTAGGTTAAGGTCCCTTAATGATTATATAAGTATAGAAGATTACATGTTCAATCCTACTTTTTAGATCAATGTTTGATCTTAAGATTTTATCAGCAAGAAACAAACTGTGTATAAAAAAACTGACTCCATAAAAATATTTTACAAACTTACCTCTCCATTGACAACATCAATAAGGTCAGGTGTACGGCAACCATCATGGGATGAAGCAAGACAAATGCTATCTTCAAGAATGATGTAATTTGTCTTGTATTTTTTTAGAATTGAATATACTTCAGCTGCAGGTTTGCGTCCATATATTTGGTAAATCTGAAAGAAACAGGAACCATCCATGAATATTCTATTAAGTTTATTATACAGACTGGAACAGCTTTTTAGCTGGATTTCAGTATAAGAAAACTATAAGATTTAATTCATTAACTTTCTATTTAATTTCAGTTTGACAAGACTACTATAGGATTCAATTAACATTGGGTATTTCTCTATATTTGCATTCATCGAAGGTAATTTACTGTTAAGGCAAAAACTTGTCCTTTTGTAAATACTAAATGTTCTCCCTGGATTGCCACCTTGTGTGTTCCAATGAACCTAATAGCGATGCCGTCTGGAGCATAGGCTCCTGGTAGGGTCACCCATGGCGTAAGGTTGATGGGGAGGTTCCAAACAAAGTGCAATCCTCAAAGGCAGATGTGGCGGTTGATGGCCACAATAGCACTGAGGGCGGATGGAGGCTGTAACAGAGGATGGCCTCTAGTCTTCGTGATTCTCCATGCCATTGGAACAAGGCCCTTCTCTACCAAGGGGTTGTGTAGTGGCTATATTATATATATATATATTAGTCTCCCCACATTAAAAGATATCAAGCACAGGCGTCCTCCCAAAAGGGAACCCATGCACTTATCTGAAGGCCCACAGGAACCAAGACGGAGGACAGTTATACTCGACTACTAGAAAAAACAGATTTATATTAGTGTTTAGTAAATCAGGGATAAAGAGTGATATGTTTGTTTGTTTGTTTTTACTTTTCTTAAACATCCAACTTTGAAATTCTTTTTTAAAAAAAAAGAATTGGACCTATGACATAACTTTTTAAAAAATCTTTAATTCAATCATTAAAAACAAAATGTATTATTTAAATACTTATTTGTGGAATCTCTTTAAAGTTAAATACAAAAGAAACATGTTAGAAATTTTGTTACAAACTGAAATTCTTTAAGAGTAAACAAAAAATAAGATCAGTCCTATAAAGTTTTTTATACAGAATTAAATTTGCATAAATGTGTTTCTTCATACTCCTGTATTAAAAATGTATGATTGTTAGTTAATATTTTAAAAAATTAAATATTTTTTTTAAATAAAAAGGTACAAAAGATCATGTATCTAGTAAAATTCAAGTTATCTAAAACTTTTTTAATTTACATGACGAAAATATTTAAAAAATGAATTTTAAGAAATCATTAATTAGGTTCAAAATTATTAGTTATTATTTTAACTAATTTAAAAAAAAAACATTAGTACTATAGTTTTAATAACAAAATACTTTGCTGCCCCGACCAAAAAGTTCAGAAATTGTACAATAAAAGATCAAACTGTAATATTTTTCAATCTATATTTTACAAATCTAGTAAAAAGTTTTAATGCATACACCCTTTTTTCAATTTTTTAAATAATTTTAATTAATGGGATTGGGAAAAAAATGTTTTAAAAAAATATAAGTCTAAAACAGAAATGATTTTTAGATAAAAATCAACAAAAATATTCCCAGATAATTTTAAAAAAATCTATTACTGATTGAGTAAATAGCCGATTTTTGAGAGAATTTTGGAAAAAATTTCGTTCAAAACACAGTATTTTTTACGTGGAAAAACCATTAAGAACCGCCTAGAATCAAAAAGGATATATTTTCAATTTCAGATATTTTTATTAAAAAAATTATTTTAGCAAATTATTTTTACATATTATTTCCTAATCATTTGACTTTATTTTGCATTAAAGATTTAATTCATAATTCTATTTTAGCACATGTTTAAAAGATAAGTGTAAAAAATCCCCCAAAAAAACAATTTCATGTAGAAACACCTATGAGGGTAATTCCATATCAAATCATCCAGAAAAAAAGATCTTCGACACCCTTGCGTCTCACTTTTTTTTCAAATTTTCACCATAT
>JAUZSX010339388.1:0-10636 GCA_034780655.1 Idiosepius hallami
AAATATTGAGAACAAATCATTTTTCAAACATACATACACACATATGTGTGTATGTATGTTTGAAAACATATGTGTGTATGTGTGTGTGTGTGTGTGTGGTCTTTCTGTGTCTGGTTAATTTGGAGACAGTCTATAGTAAACTACATGGGTAATATTTTGAGATTTTGTTAATCGCCTCTTTGGACCTATTTGGGCTGGTACCGTCCGCTGCTCAAGAGCCACGTTTATCATTAGAATTCAATATAACTGCAGTTTACAAAAGTAATTGTCGGCTTTAAAATGTTACGGCTGTTTTCTTAGAAAGAAAAATATTTGAATTACAAAAAACACAGATCAATTTAAACCAAAAGAAAGGAATTTTTATATATATATTTGCAACCAGATTCTGACACTTTAATGCGATAGCAACAAGTATAAATAACAATTTTTTATCTAACCGAAAAATAATGAAGGACAAAAACAACGGTTTTCCGTCATTAAATTTAAGGAAAGTTGTGTGATCGATGGCGTCAAACAGTTGCAGAAGGTTCCAGCTGAAATGAGTATGAAAATGAAAGCGAGTTAGAGATAGAACTTGTCAACCTAACAGAGAGGTGACGAACACCCAGAGGAATAGGTCAGCACGTAGACCTTGGCTTGACAACGAATTTGAACTTTAAACTGTTAACAAGCAGTCACTCACCGATACGCAGAGCTGGAAAAACTTGAAAGTACTTTTCTATAGGCTAAACGAACAGCTGATTGAAAATAAATGATACATTAATTATCTTCAAGTTTTTTTTTGTTTGAACATTTCTATTCTTTGAGAATTTATCTTTTTTATTTAATTAAAACAACGTGGACTTTTGGTCCTATAGAACATACATATGAAAAGTTCGTTTAATAAATTATTATCACTAAGAAATATAGAACAAGAGACCGGGGAAAAAAAACATTTGTTCAAAAGTGTGCTTCTAAAAATAATTTTATAATAGTTTGCACTGTTATAAAATCATTTTATATATCAATTAAAATATATATTTCTATTACATTATTTCATAAATTATTTGCAGTTGTTGATTTAGGTTATCAATATCGATCATAAAACATTATAGATCAAATTCTCAGAATCCAAATCAGCGTTCTCTTCTATTCTATCATTGAATTGATTGAACAATTGTTTCAATGGGGATGATATACATAAATTTTAAAACATGAAAAAAATCAAGATATGGAAACTTAATGGAATTGCTCTTCCTTTTCTTTGTTATTTTTAAACATAAATTTTCAAATCAGCTATTCTTTACTAGTTCGTGACTTTAACTACTAAAATCGAAAACTCTTTTATGATAATCCAAAACCGTGATTCCACACGCGAATGCAGAAAGTGGTGAATCAACAACGTCTAATTGTATCTGGGTTGATTGCAGTTGATACAGGGGTTAATTATATTATGGTTTTAGCCCTTAATCCAACTATTAAATAGCTTTTCTATTTGTCATGAAAACTATGAAGCTTTTGAAAGCATAATTTTGGATGTAACGCTGTTTAACTGAAGCTGTGACTGAAGAGATTTTAATTTCAGAATAGTAAAGAGACAAAAGTTTTTTTATCACATTATTTTTTATAAAATTAAACAGGTATATGAATTTACCAGGGTTGTTCAAAATGTTATGCTTTCTATTTTTTTTATTCTTCTCGAATGGATCAGATTGGTTTGCAAATTACATTTTTATGATGACTGAAATTATGCATTTTCAACAGGAAAATTTGATATGAAATGATTGATTTTTGGATATGAAGGAGTAAAACTCTAAAAAATGGCCACCCTCACCATGGATATGCATCAGATATATTAATTCGTAATTGAATTAGACCTTGCAAAAATTAAACAGATTATCAGCCCAGTTAGGAAACGGGCGTGTTGATTTCAGAGTGACGATTGAAGTATAAGTGACAAAGTGCTCTCAATACACGGAAATGGACTGTCTTTTTCATCATTGGCAAATGGGTATTGAAAACGATGATTACTATTTCGTAGAAAAATAAACGTTCTGGAGCACAAAAGGTCATTTTTTTTAATGTCACCACTTCTGTTTTCGTAGCTTTGTAACTATAAAAAGGAAAATATTGGTAATCACTTTTAAAAAAAGAAAAAGAAAGTTTTGCAAATTTGCCTGAAAATCTTGGAAATTTGACTCAAAATGTCGCCTTAATTTTGAGTTTGACTCAAATAGACCAGGTTTTTTTCCTTTAGATCCTGAAAGGCTGATATTAATCACATTGATACTTCAGCCTTAATATGTTTCTCTATTAGAACGGCTATGATTGGTATTTTTGTTAAGTCTATGTCTAAAGGATTAATTATGATATCACTTTTACTTTAGTCAGCTCTGAGTTAATAAACCTATCTGAGTTGAGTGCGATGTCCATAAGTGAAGCATGCCTGATTAAAATACATGTATTCAATCTTATTTAAAGGACAAACAATAACAGTTGGCTAAAATGTTTATCTGTCCTATCCCATACTTAGAATTTGTAATCAGTTGTTCAATGCTATTCACGTACTGTAAATTGCATTGAACGTATTGGTTTCATCCATGTCACCGATGTTAAGCAACATAGACCCTAGTCAGTACAAAGATGGGTGACAATTTATGAATACTAGGTACAGTACCAGGCTGTTTCTTAGCATGAGGGGTCGAATGCACGAAGGACTTCAAACTGAAATACATAACTGCTCCCCATCTTTACGCACCCACTCCTTCATACTGACCCATCAAACAAGCCGTTTAGGGGCTAAAATGTCCTTGAATAGAGGTATACCTTGGGTGAGAGCTGGATATCTCGGAACATTCTTAGATTGTGAATCCGAACACAACGAGTAAAGAAAAGTCTTTCTGCTATTCACCACATTGTATGTGTTAGTTATATTTTAAAATATTATTTATCATAATATTACCTATACATATATTAAAGAACAGAAAATTCTCTATTATGAAGAGTAATTTCTCGTGAACAATGTATTTATATAATGAGAAATTGAAAGGAAATTAAAATATATAAAATTGCATATTGAACGAACCAGAATAGAAAAAAAGTAGACATTTTTATAATTAATATTCGATATTTCAACACTTCTGCTCGTTAAATTTCCCTTGATGTCAAAGAAGTTGAAATTGATTTTAACGTTTAGTTACTTTTTCTTTGTCTTACATTTTTCAAACGGTTTTTTAATAGCTACGAACTCTACTGATAAACTTTATCATATGAATCTACTCGATTTTCACGTTGTTTAATAAATTCCATTTTACTTCTTTTAATTATTTGCTCTTTTATGTGAAATTTCTGGCACACGAAGCACTTAATGACTCAGTACTAAAGTACTAAAATGCCCACTAATAACCAAGTATCCGGCATGTCTATCTGGATACGTTTGAAGTTTCCAATTCGTGGTTTTCCATCAACCGGCATCAAAAAACACAGCCAAGTTTGAAACAAGACGACGAAAAATAACGGTCCTACAAGTTTAATCAAACAACTACGGTAACAACCTTTTACGTTTTAACTCTGCATCCTTGTCACAAGAAATTATTTACCGTTACAGTAACGCCACATATAATTACTGCAGCGTAACGTTACACTGCATGATCATGTATGGATCATGGCCTGATACAGTTTACCTAAAGCTGTAGTAAATCAAATTTGGTTAAACAGTACTGGAATTAACACCGGTAAGATATAATGAACAACACAGTTCCAGGTGTCACATACGTATATATGTGTATAATTTTTGTCAAGGAATGAGGCTTACAGGGTGTCAGGAGGTGTGTAGCTGATTACAATTGTGATCGAGAATCTATGTGTAAGGTCAGATGTGTGCGTGTTAACACTGTATCTCTGCGCGTACTGGTGTGTGTGTGTTTGTTTTAATTTATATGCAGATGATGTAAAGACAAGGCATTTGTATTTCTACACTTCAGAGAGATATTCGAATTGAATTTAAAGTAAAGTTCTCCTATAAAATTTGAATAATTAGATTAACACCTCTTTAACAAATTTAGGTTTACACATTCAAAATATCCGTGTTGTCAGAGGAAAAAAAAAATCAATTTTCATGGTCTGTAAAAGCCATGGACGAAATTTGTTTTCAAAATTATGTATTAACTCATGATAATTTTTTCCTTAACTTTTCAAGAGTGAATTTCGCTTCTATTAAATAATTCGTCATTTTAATCGCAATCCATGAATTCGAATGCTGAAATTTGGGATAGCTTTGTCCTCAACCCTGAGTAATTAAATAATGAAAGTTTAACTTTTCATTTTTTGTGGACATATCAAATGGCACCATTTCATTTTTAACATCGTTTAGTTATACACAATTACAAGAGTTCCAATTATTTTTACACGGATATTCTAACAAATATTTGTGTCGGTATTCGATTGATTCTTCAAGGGTCGTTCTAGAATTAATATCTCTTTTTTGTATAAGTCCAGAATAGATAAATGACGACTGAAAATTGCATTGTTATCATAACTGAACTTCTGTATTTATGACAGAAAATTTTCATCGAACTGTTGTAGATTTTGATGTTGTGAAATTCTACAACAACCCCTGTCATGGATGTGGGTCAGGAAAAGGAAAAAAAATCATGGATGCGGGTCAGAAGAAGAGGTTTGAATTTTCAGTCCTCAATAACCATTCTTAGGAATCGAAATTTTAGGTCAGTAACATTTTATGTTTAACGAAACCTGTTATTAATCAGAGAAGTGAGGTAACTTGAATTTATAGTTAGAGTGCTCAATATCAGTGATATAGTGTGTATATTAGTTAAGTGTCTGAA
Organism: Idiosepius hallami; assembly: GCA_034780655.1. Taxonomy (NCBI): domain Eukaryota; kingdom Metazoa; phylum Mollusca; class Cephalopoda; family Idiosepiidae; genus Idiosepius; species Idiosepius hallami. The sequence continues at coordinate 4,824 of JAUZSX010339388.1, forward strand.
CGGTCATCATGCCGAAAGCTTTTCGGCCTGATGACCGAGCAGGCAAAAAACTAACAGTCACCGAAGCCTGTTGACCCTGTTTCAACACTTAAATTTATATATATATATATATATATATAGTTTTGATGAAATTATAAAATATATACAATAAGTAACATCGACTGCAGTTGTCATTTATGTTTAACGAAACTTTATATATGAATATATATATATTAGTTTTTGTGGCTTTAAATTTTTTAAACTCTCTTAAGAAAATAGGAGGTATCAACCTTCATAAAAAGAAAAAAATACTGTAAAGCAGGGTTCAGTGATTACTCTATTAAATCAAAATAACCCAGTTCACATCTTATTTTTTACTAAAATCCTTGGGGAAGTTATGAGTGCTATCTATCTTCCTGCAATATTTGGAGATGATATGGATATATATATTTTTTATGATTTCAGAGCTCTTCACCCATTACTATAATATATATATAATATATATATATATATATATATATATATATAAATATATAATAAAGGTAAGGGATAAATTGGTTAAAATGATTACCAGGATTCCACAATCGTGTTTTAAAAAACGCACTTAACAGAACTCTAGTGTCGCAATACGATCCATTTTTAAGCATTAGATAGAAAGCAGGTTTGATTTAAGACATACAGTAATTTATATACAGCATTAAGAAATCTTTACCTTAAAAAAACAACAACAAAAAGGTAACTAGAGCTTAACAGGCTACATAAAAAGTTTTAAAAAAATGCAGAAAAAGCGATGAATAAAGGGAAAAAAATGATGCAAAAAATAAATCTCATAATGCAGAAAATCAGAAATAGGTACTTAATGTCACTACTTTATGATGTTTCACAGACCGGAAGGAAAACCGTTTTGAAAAATTATTCAGTGGAACTGGAAACTGATTTGTAAGTTGGATTGATTATCTTCTCAGAATTCTGCAGTTAAGTGACTGTAAATGCACAGACCGACACATACACAAACCATATATATGTATACACACACACACACATACATATAGATGTATATATCCATACATGTATTTATCCATACATCTAGATAGATAGATAGATAGATAGATAGATAGATAGATTTATATATAATTCCCATATTCCTTCAAGCTAGGGGTTACATATTTCACATTGTGTCATTCAAAAACTACTCGTGGAAAAAACAACGTTCATCAAAAATTTATCAATCTAGGCTTTAAATGGCCTAAAACTATTGTTAAGTGTAAGACAGGTGCGTATGCATGTGTGCATGTGTGTGTGTGACTTCTTATGCCATAGGACTTAATCTTTTTTAAATAGAATTTTAAAGTTGGATGTCTAAGAAAAAAATAAATTAAACATTTTTTTGTTTGTTAAACATAAGTAATATAAAGCCAGTTTTCAAGCATTTATTATGATAATTTTCTCTAATCTTTTGCAAAAAACTAAAATTTGGTTTCTACATTCAAATTTAAACTTATTTTAACTATGAATTTGTGTGTCTTTTTTTGCCTTGTGTTGTCATGGCAGATATATCGGCCTCTTAGGGTCTCTAGGGTTTAAGTTTTACGATAAATCGCTGACCCAATTCCTTGACAAAAAATTGACATTCATACAAAATGCAGATCATCACAAGTCTATATTTATTAAAATGTTAATTTAATATAACAAGGGTAGCGACAGTGGAGCATTGGTAGAAGCTCGGGCTGTGACATCGTGTTACACGAGTTCAAATCCCAGTGTAAACCATTACTTTCACTTTAGCAGCCTCGGGCAGATGGAGCTCGTTAGCTTGGGAGAGCAGTTCATCTAGGTGAAGGGTAACACCGAATATATAAAGCCTGAGTAAAAGCACGTAAAATGGCCTTGTGCCAAACTTAGGGGTGCTCACCAAGTAAATATTATAATTCAATATAACAATATAATCTAATTTTATAAATAAAAAAAAAATATAACATATCTCATCAAAGAATTAGATGAGAAAACCAGCTATAATATTAAATGCCATGTATTGTTTATCGGTAACTTGTAACATTGAAAAATATTGTAATTTGCATGAAATGCTCAGGAAATAATTACTAATGAATTATGGTAAAAATAATTAATAATTCTGATACAACGGTTTTCTGGCTCACTTTGGTTTATGCATAGATATTTAAAACAAAATTACCTAACAAAACCCCAATATATCTATTTAATATAATATTGTTTATATCTATTTTATACTCGTTCATTCTTAAACTTGAGTTCAAAAACACAAAGCAGCTTTAACTACTGTAGTCACATCATTAAGATAATGTTTTAAAGATGAGTGGCCAGAATTTTTAAAAAGACAAACAAATTGATAAATATAAACCATCACAATCTTAGAAAAGAGAGAGAGAGATTATGGTTGCGTTTTCATCAATAAATCAACAATATGCTCAAACTGTTTACATTCTATTGAATACTGGATTTTTTTTTCTAAAAACAAAATATGTGTATCACTGTTAAACATTGATTATACCTTTGGATCCTAACTTATCAAAATTATCAAATAGTTACCCAGAGCCCTTATATTAGAGAAACATATTAGGGTCAAAATATTGGTGTGTATTATTTTGCCTTGTGTCTTCAGGGCTCATATATCAGCCGTTTAAGTTCTAAAGGGTTAATATACAGTTTATAAAAACTACTAAACATTAAATATATTTACAATTTATAATTAAAAAGATGTAAAAAATATTCAGTTGATTTATTGATTAAAATAGATGCATTGCAATTTAAAATCAACGAATCTCCCAATCACTATTGTTTCCATCCCAGTGAATGTTCGAAACCATGAAACTAGCAAAACACTTAATAAACCCTGATTTAAATAAAAATATAAGTTTCATATAGATATTTAATCGTAAAATATATATTATTTTGGCATATAGGGTAAATCAATAAGTTAAGGGCTTAATGAATTATCCCCAAACCATTATTCTCTCATCAAAGATACTTTTTGGATATTCCTTGATGAAAATGCTGTTGAGCACTATAAAAGCGACCATCCATTCTCATGAAACTCATTATTTCTAAAACAAAGAAAATCTGCAAAATGCATGTGTGGGAAAGGTTTTGGCCAAATTTAGAACTTTCTAGAATAATTACTCCAAAACTAACAAAGAAAAAAAGCTCAATTCAACTGGATTCTTAATCAGTTCTGATTGCAAGAGCTTTTAAATACTTCTTTCAAGTTTCGATTTTCACAAATAGAAACCTGAAAATAATTACTAAATAATTTTTTCTTGCTTTTTAGTTTTATGCTTATTTTATGGAAAGAATGCTGTTTTATTGCTATTTTTTTTATTTTTGATTGTGTATTTCTTGTCTTTTTCTTACTTCCCTAAAACATCACAGTAAAAGCTTACAGGTTAAAAGAGAGATACAAGAGTTTCAATTTTAATGTATCTACCAAAATCATTATGCTTTCTTTATTTTTCACACAGTTAATAGACTTATAATATTGTTTTGTTCACTTTTGGACCCTGGTATAGCAAAATTATCAACTAGTCAATCAGAGCCGTACTATAAGAGAATCATAATAAGACAAACACAAAAAAACAATGTGTCATCTTTTGCCTTTGGTCACTAGATCCGATATATAAGTATTTTAAACTCCAAAGTATTAAATTTAATATGAAATTATCGTTTAAAATGATGTTTTACCCGACCCACGAAAAAACAAAAAAAAATATTCATATTTTAAAAAATATATAGACAAATATTTCCTAATAAGTTTTATTTTTTATTAAAGATATATTAACATCTACAAAATTACCATTGATATTTTAATAAAATATTAATTTTATTTTCTTACAGACAATACATTTTCTTTGTGGTTAATAATGATGTCATTGACTGAGTAAAAGATTGTTGTTGGTTCAACTAAATTAAGTTTTAACCTTAACATATAAGTTACTGATCTTGCTTAATATTATGATTTCTTTTAAATCAATGCAATTAAAACGTAAGTTTACCTCGCTTTAAAACGAGCTTCCTTGATGACACCATTAATTCACTCGGAGCCAACTATTTATGTGATAAATGAGGCTCTTATTAGTATCGACTAGACTTTAATTCTAGCAACAAGGAGATTAGGTTACTTGAAAAGACAGGTGGGTAGATACATTGCATGGAATTTTAACTATCGATGTGTTATGGATATAAACTTATAATGACAACATTAATAAGAGTAGCAAATTAAATGTTTAAAATGTTTGTTTGCGGTGAAAAAATGGATACATGAGATCTAGTAAGATTCGAAACGTGATGTCAAACAAATTGCATTGCATACATAAACATCAATCTATAAAAAGTTTGTTTGTGAGGAAAGATTTTCTTGGAAGTGTTTAAATGATTTACAATTGGACGAAAACTATTTGCGGTTTTTTTTTTGTGAAAAGAGCGATAATTGATAATTGCTTTTTTTTTATCTTTTTATTTTTTCCGATAATTTAATTCTAAAAGTTTTCAAAAGTTGAATCCATCAAAATAAAGTGTTACAAACTAAAACAAATGAAGAAAGAAAAAAAAGAGTATTTTCTTGACATTTTCTGGTAATAAAGAATCAATTGTTTTCCAAATATTTCCAAGTCTTTTACCGTCTTTTCTTTTCTATTTTGGCTTCGAGGAATTTTACTTAAGGTAAAAAGAAGAAAATCTTTTCTGCACTTAATGCGAATCGTATTTCCTATTTTATTGATTTGTTTTACTCCGTATTTTACATATAAATTTAGCAACGCCATTAGTGACATCACAATGGCCTCCAATTCGAGAAATTTTTACGCTTAAGGAGCTTCGATAAAATTTTATATTTATACGTATTCTACTTTTTTTTTTTTTTTCATTAAATTTTAAGGGTTTTTTTGTTATGTATTTTAAATCTTACTCAAACATAATTTGACGAATTTGTAACATTTAAAAAAGGGTATATACTTGCAATAACATTAAATCATAATAATTTAAAACATTTTTCAATACTTACATGGATATGATTAGAACAAAATTAAATGGTTAATCTTAATATTTCTAAACGAACTTGTTATCAGAATTTCTGGTAAACCGTAATGCCAATACGCAAATATTAATATACCAGCCCTCATTTTTCTTAACCTCTTCCTGGATTAATTTTTTCTAACAAAAATTGGCATATTTGATATCTCCATTATATAACCAATTTATCTTTATTGGTGTATTTTAAGAAACTTCACATTTCTTAATGGATAAGCTCTCCCTATGATTATCCCCCCCCTATGATTATCAGAAAAAAATCAAATAAAAGCCTTCGAAATTTCGAATGACATACTTCATTTTATTACTGAAAATGAATGCACTTGATAAGTACAACTATTACCAATCTTTGACCCCCATGGGCTTCCAATATATATCGACTGCCCTGAGTACTTTATAAAACGGCTTTCATTGGCTACTTAGAAATTTGCCAAGTCAGGATCAGAAGTTTTAAATATCCATCGTCTCCTGTTATACGTTTACGAAGCTTGTGCAGTTGACTTCAGCTAAACTAGGAGATGTTTTTTTACGATTTCAAACAGGTGACACAATTAACAGTTACTTAGCGTGTTCTGGATGCAAAATCTAACAGTCTTAATAGGATTTATATACATGCATTCTATTTACTTGGTGAGCACCAACAGAGTTTGGCAAAAGGCCAATTTACGTTCTCTTACCCGGGCTTTTTTTACATTCGATGTTACCCTTTACCTAGATGGGGTGTTGTCCCGAGTTAACGATAACCATCTGCCTGAGGCAGCTATAGGTGAATGCAA
>JAUZSX010339399.1:0-23734 GCA_034780655.1 Idiosepius hallami
AAAATTATTAGAAATATCAGTCTATCCTGTCTATAAAATTAAAAAAAAAAAACATGATTTAAAAATATAAATGATTTTAATCAATTCATTTTCCAATCTAAATGTTACTTAATTTGTTATATTTTATATCAAATAATTTTGAAAATATCTAAATATTATAGCGTTTTATGCGTGTATTTTAATGGATTGATGTTTTATATTTTATTTATAAAATGTATTTATTAAAAATGCTTATCAAATTAAAGAATTTTCTTAAGACTAAACAAATTTAATGAATGTTTTCAAATATATTTTTCACGAGAATAAAGATTACAACAAGATTTACATCTTCTAAATTAGAATATTTTCTAAGTCAATCTAGTTTTTGTATAATATTAAATGAAAACTAGTCATGAATTGCATTTTTTAAAGAAGCATAGAATTGATTGAATTGATATTTAGATCTATTTTATTGATCATGTACCAACCTTGCTAATCCATTTGATTTAAACAAGCTTTATGATTTGTGGGGATACAATTAAATAAATTTTAGCATTTAATATTTCAGTCTTAAGTTAAAGCTGTTTTTCTTGAAATTTAGATTATCAGTAAACAATGATGTGTAAAAGCCAGTAATTATTTGTATGTGGTTGCTAATAACTGAACATTATCAGCCAAAAATAATCTAAACCATGTTGCAAATTAGTTTACAAATGTTGATATACAGCTTCATCTTTGGGGTCAGATTTTGAAACATCTTTTCTTTGCATGTTTTGTTTTCACCCTTGCATTTTTTTAAATCTTTATTCTTGATACAGATTAGCCATCATTGAGAGTACATACAAGAAAATACAGTTCGTTTTGGAGTTTTTCTCTTACTTTTTCTAAAATATCATATAAATGAATTTCCCTAAAATCTATTTACATATTTAATTATGAAACATTAAAAGAGGGAAAAATGAATATTGAAACTTTATCTACAAATAGTAAAAAATATGTATTGTTTTTGCTTCAAATGAAGTGAGATGAAACAAAGTTGTCTCCCTTATTTCTTTTTGAAGTTTTGCTTGTAAATAAAATTCATAATTATCCCTATATTTTATTCATACATGTAGAGAGAAAAGTTTGTATCAACTAAAATCAAAATAATGTTATGGTGAAGAATAAACATTTTGTTTTGATTAGTTAAACTTCTAAATCATCCATTATAAATAGCTTATGGAAAAAAACAACACTTAAATCAAGATGTGTGAAACATTTTGTAGAAATTATTTCATTTTTATTTACTGTTCTTTCTTTAAAGGGTGTTCGATATATAGCATACATACACCAAGTTCAAAATATACACAGAGAGAAATTCTGAAATTTTAAAGAATATATATACATTGTTTTATGTATTTGATCCTTTTTAAAATCATATTGTTGTTATTAATCCATAGTTTTTTTTAAATAGTTTTTAAATTAAGATGGTTAAGAACTTTAAAGATGCTATGATACAATGTCAAGTCAATATCTTTTTTATTCTTAGTTATATCAACTTTTTGCTTTTATTCATAATATGATATTCCCATAAAGTTGATTAGTTAATTTCTTTTTATATTCTATTTTTATCTCTAAAAACTAAACAATATTGAAAAATTCTTCTCGTGCAAATACAGTTCTTTCAAGTTTTGGTTTCTTCTGTTATTCACATTCATTTTATTTATGCATTCATTTCTGACATCAACATTGACTTTCTTCACTTAATTTTGTTTTAAAGAATACAAGAGCTTTTTTTTTGTTTTCATCCCCAGCCCCAACTTTCTACCTGAAGTTTCTTCCACAAGCTCAAAACTTCCATATTGAATTTCTTGACTTTGTTTCCTGTGGTGCTCTTGTCAAGCCAACAATACCAAAAAAAGAAAACATATTCTCAATCTGATGGAGATCATGCAGTGTAAAAGTAGTTCAATGAAAAGCATACAAAAAGAAAAGAAATAAAAGATCTAGATGAAAACATTTGCCTGAAACATATGTGGAATAATAAAGAATTCTTAACATTATTCTATAGTTTTTTTTAAAGAATTATGGTTCATCACTTATTAATAATGTGTTGTATTTATTTACAAATGATAAAGTTTTATTTCAATAACAAAAAATGATGAATTTGGGAATATTGTAATTAAAAATGCATAAGAATTTAATTTACTATCATTATCTTTTTGAACACACAGATCTGACTGATGTGCTTAGACACATTGGTAATATTTCTCTTTGTTCCATAAAAGTCTTGGTCATTTTTGCCTCAGACCATTTCACAGAGTTGTCTTAGTCAAGGTTGATCATGCCTCTACTTGTGTATCTGACAATAGATACTGGCTGGATAATATAACTTTATTGATTTCTTCTTTTCCTAATAAATTATAATATCTATTAATTTATGTGATTTTTATTGTTAAATCAACTAAGAATAACTGATTTTTTATTCATGGTAGATAATACCTTGAATATGCTCATTAATGATAAAAAATAATATATCTATAGGAAATGGGTCTTTATTTGAAGATTAGTCTACTTATGTTGATTATTGTTGGGTACAATTAATGTGTATTGTAACTGCTTTCAAATGTACATGTGTCTATAATAGAATGTTTAAACTTTTAAAAAAAGTTGCTTCGATAAATTTAAAAAAAAGTAAAAAATTAAAATAAACTTAAATTTTCATCTCAACTATCATTTCTATTAGAATATAACTCTGCTGTTGTGCACAATATTACTCCTTTTCACTTTGGTAAAATTGAATATAAAAACAGAAATGAATATTTATATTCAATAAGCAAACAGCAGAAATCTTTTTTTATTCATTAAATATTTTGGTTGCAATTCATATTATTTTAAGAATAGGTAATGAACAATACAAATAGCAGAATCTTATTTATTTTGTTAATTGATATTTCAAGATGCCATAAACAATAATAATGTTCTCAAAGTTAATTGAACTTTAATTTGTTTTTGTTTTTCTTGTACCTCAGTTATTGATATTTTCCACAATTTACCTTCTATATTGTTTTGAAATTTCCTTTAAGACAGTTTATCTTGTAAATGTTTATAGATATTATTGTTTTTAAAATTGAAGTACCATTATTAAAAATGTTTAAAATATATAAGTAGATTTTATAAATTATGTTTTAATAAACTGTCTTCTAGCTTAAAGTCCTTGATATTTTACATGATGATGTTATAGTAAGGATCTTGGGAAAGTTTTGGGTTTTGCAACATAAAACTTCCCTCTCCACACACCCAACCAAAGAAGATCAGTCTCTGCTCTCGATGAACACATTTTCAGACACTGTTTAATATATATGAATATATATTTATATAGGGATATGACATTTATGTATATATGTTTTTCTATATACAATGGATATGACAGAAATTCTCTACAAACTGACACAGATACACTCAGGCATTATTTTTCTTGAACTTTTCACAAATATAAATTTAATACCAAAAGAATTTAAAGTTGAATATAATTAATTCAAACATAGTTTTATTACACCATTATAAAAAGATTACTGTATTATATAAAAACTCTATTTGAACATTATAGTAAATATAGAAAAAAAGCCAAAATTGAGTTTTACGAATATTTTATAAACAAAGAACAGATAATATAAAATATTAAACTTTGATTCTGGAAGTCCATTTTATATAAATTATGTAAAGGTTCAAGTTATGGAGTGAGAAATTGTTCTCATGTAAAATATTTTATCAAAATTCATTAGAGTTTATTAATATTTTTTCTTGATATATCTATGTAATATTCATAGTAACATATGTAACAGAAAAACTAATACAAAATCAATTTTTATGGTAAATAAAAAAATTAATAAAACAAAGTATGTTAATCACATACAGATGTACAGGAATGAACTTATAAATGATTAGATTTAGGATTTCAATGATATTTTCTTCTCAACAGATATTATTGAAACTTTAACACAGAGTAAATACAATTTTAAATAGGATTTAATTATTTAAAATTTGAGGAGTTTTTGCGTGTTTGTAGCTCAATTATGCACTTGACGTGATCCACATTATTCTCAATTAACTTGTCAATGCACTCGCTGAACACCAAAATAGTTCTGTGATTCATGTTTGGCATTTGCAATGGCACCACTAATTAGCCTGTTCACCCTGCAAAGCTTGTTGGTTGCATTGCAGCTCAACTTGAGCCTCATTTAATATTCTTAGTAAAGCTAAAGATACTTTGACACTTTCCATTCTCAGAACAATTGCAGTTGGAAAGAGGTTAAATACTTGCACTTTCAAATCATAACACTTAAAATCATGTTCATACTGTTAGGATTGCTTTTAGCTGCTCTTGACTAATTGGGCTCATTAACTTGAGTTGAAGGCTGATACTGATTAAAAAGAAATTCAGGCAGTTGCAGCTCATTCGGATCTACCAGGAGTATTTTGAAGAGGGGAAAATCTGACAAAGAAAACTTTCATCTTTATGGCTATCATAATGTTACCTTGTTATAGAGCATATAAATAATGTGTAAAACCACAGTAAATAATGAAATCCTTCCCAGTACTATCTTAATTTTACAATTGTTGTTTAACAGTCTATCTGTTGTGGGGTGAAACAAACTTCAGAATGAACTCTTCCAATCACTATAAATATGATCTCTCTCGTCACCCAGAGAGAGACAGAGGATTTCAGCATAGCAGCCAGGAGCCGCTATGCTGCCAGGCCATATGCCATGATTTATCTACCTTTTGTTAATATGTTTGTTAACCCTTAATACTGTCGTCTTGTTTCTTATATTTGATAACTACACTGACAACACCATACTCGACCACAACAACTGGCGACACATGGATGAGATTCAAACTCACAATTACAACAGTATCAACAAAAGAATGACATTTATTAGACTAAAATTGTTCCCAGCCTCAAATAAACATTAAGGTTGATTTACCATTTAATAAAAAAAATCTAACCACACACAAATATAGTAGTTTTGTTTTATTGCTTAGCGAATACTTTATTGAAATCATTTCAAAATATATATTTTAAAAACATAATACTAGAATTTAACTGATTCTCTCTTGACACTAATTTTTGGTAGCCATTATGTTGTATGTTTCTATGAAAAGAGAGGGGAGGAGTGTGTTTTGGAAAAAAAAAAACTAAAAAATAATTTAGATTTTTTATAGTTTTAAATTGATCTGAGAATTCAAAGCTTTTGATAAGTTTTTTGTTTGAATTGGAGAGTCTGCAGAGAGATGGAAAGAATTATGTTTGAGATAAGATACAGGCAATTATTCTTCTAGTTTTAGAAGGTTGATCTAAAAGATATAATTTAATCTAATTTCATTTTTCAGATGTGGGTTAAAATTAAAAAAAAAGAAAATGTAAGAATAATAGTCTCAGTTATATATTCAAGTAAATAAAAATTTTATAATCTCACAATAATAAAATAATGTTTTCTCTTCCAGTTTTCAATGAATACCCATCCTGCAATCAACTTGTATAAAGAATTTTTTACTATTTTCTCTTCATTCAGTAATTAAAGAATTCAATTCATTTGTTTTATAAATGTATTGAGTCCTTAGTGACTAGTTATGCCAAATCAAGAAACATTAATACAAATTTCTATTTTGCATTTTTTTTTTCACCCTGATGTCATAGAGAAGCAATTTTCAGCAAGAAATGGTTTGAATTAGAGCCATACTTATGAACACTGTGGAACCCTGCAGTTGCAGGGGTGGGGAAGCAAGCTCCCTTGGGGCTGCAAGTATCCTTAGCATCACAGATCTTTTGTAATGCAAAAATTACCAAAATAATTAATTGTTAAGATTAACTAGGAAATGATTATCACACTTTAATGTTGAAATATACATTTTACAACCCATCTCTTTGACTGTCTGCCTCATTATTACACTTTCTGTCTGTCTGTCTGTCTCTTTCTGTCTTTCTCTCTTCTCTCTCTTTGTATATATTTGTATATATACATATATATATATATAGTCTTTGATCAAAGCCTCCAATATGTTGAGGGGTGAAAGTTGCCTATTTTAGGGAAACCCCTTTACCCTAAAATAGGCAACTTGTACCCCCTCAATATACACAAGGAGCATTCTGCTTTGGGGCCACGGCACTTGTTTGAATAAAATAATCCTAATAAGGAAATAATTGTAGAAAAAGTTATTTTGTTAAAGCATTTTTTATAGAGAAATAATTTGGAGATAAAAAATAGTTTTGCTGAAACATTCACCCTAGAGAATCAATGGTTCAATCTTATTACAGACCAAATATGCAGAAACAATTTATTATAACATGTTTTTCAGGATTTGTCTCGAAGCTTTTCCTCACAGCTAAGATGTAGTTGGCCTATTAGAAAGCCTGATTGTCAGTGTATCTATAAAGGTTTTAAATGTTAACTAACATTTATGCTTGTATATTCCAAGAAAAATGATGACATTGGGGTTTAAGTTAATTTAAATTTCATTCAAGTTTAAGAAAATACTTAAGCTACAAAGAAAAAGGAATTTCTATTTAGTAATAGAATAAATGTTTGTTTTTGCTCACTTAATCTTTTAAGACAAACCTTTATAACCATTATAGTTTTAAAATAAATTAACCCATTAACAATTATTTTCACAATTTTGCTTTATTAGTTCAGGAAGTTACATATTTTTATCAACATATTTACTGTAAGAAATATAGAAATTCATGCGGCTTTATTTTTGGTTTTTATCTTTCTGTATTAAATTATGAGAAATAAATAAACTTAGTGATGTAAGTTTTTCATTATAATGTAATATATTTTGCTTTCTATTGAGGCCTATTATTTAAATATGATCATGAAATGTAATTCCTTTAACTCCAGATAAATATGTTTAGCAATATTGTCTTACTTGTTTTTATAAGAACAAAACAAATTGAGTTGTTTTGGAAATATAAAAAAAAACAAAAACAAACATCAATAATAATTTTGTAGTGACTTTTGAAATATAAAGAAGTTGCATTTTTATCACGAAACTCAAGTTGTTATTTATGTCATTAGATATTTTTGTTTTTATTTGGAAGATATCTTTTATAAAAAGAAATGAAATAACAGGTTATTATAGTCATGTTTTTCATGCTGTAAAGCTAAAGAAATCTCATCTCTTGTTTTGTAGATATGTACTTTGACAAATAAATTATTTATTTTTAGTTTTTTTTAGATCTTTTTATGAATTATATTCATAAACTATATAGATTAACTATAAATATCTAGTGATGTTCTATGAAATATTAAGTTAAATGATGTTCAATTTTCATTCTGCTTTATGTTCATCATTGTGTGTTTTTTTTTCACTTTAAAGAAAAAATATACAATTAATATATTTTGACAAAAAGACTATTTCAAAATATTTGTTCCATTTATAGGAATCCATTTTAATCTTTAGACTGTTTTAGAATATTTGATCCATTTATAGAAATACATTATTTGATCCATTTATAAAAATATGTTTTGATCTTACTATTTTAAAATATCTCGTGTATTTATATAAATCTTAGAAATTTAAATTCAAATTTAAAAGTTATATATTTTGTTTTACTGGCAATAACAAAATCCTTAGTATGCCAAAATCATAAAAATTACTTGTAGCTAAACAATTATGGATTCATTACAAGATTTAAAATATTTTTGTAAAATAATTTTTTTTCACTTCTCAGTTTTTGTCAGAAGTTTTAAATTTCTTTTTCTAGATTCAAGCTTCCTTTTTATCAATGTTTTTCTTGTAGAATTCTCTTTAAAACAATGATGAATTCCCACTCCAATTCCAGACTCCAAGACATACAATGTATTTAAGATGAATTGTTTCAAATCTCATCTCTTTGATGAAATGAGAATGCTAAAGCTGCACTGTGTATGGTATTTCCCAATTACTGTGTTGTGTTAGGTATTATTAGGTTGTAATGCATTATTTCTTGTCACCAAGAACTTACTGGGGTTAAACAATTTTGCTATATTAATAGGTTGAACAACTTAAGCTGTCAATTATGCAACTATTATCCCACATTTTTTTTATTAATGCAACCTATATTTTTCTGAAGGTAGTTATGCTCAAGTTTGTGTTGTTAGCCAATATATTCGAATATCACTGTGAGAGTGTAATGTTCAAATTGGATTAGATATTTGATTATTCCAATTAACTTTTAAATAAATAAAAAGAGTCCTGAGTAATTTCAGTGCAAATGTCTTTGTAAAACTATTGTTATTTTAGTTTTTGTTGAGCATAATTTTTTTCTTTAGAAATTATTCTTCTACATTATCGTTTAACATTTTTGTGAATTTAAAAAGTATAAAAAACTCACGCAAGAACTAAATTGAATAAAAACTCTAATGATATTCTCAGCTAAATGAAAAACAGACATATTTAGAAAATCAGCCAATGACTATCAAAAATATCTAATTTAACACACAATGGGTTTTCATAGCCATTATAATAGCCAATGACAATTGTTAAATTTATTGTTTCCAATATAAATTGCACTAAAAATTCAAATAATTTGAAAAATATTTCACTACTTCTATTTCTAAAATTAGATGCAGTTTTTCTTCCATTTGGATACTTGTTCTTGTTAAGAATGTAATTGACTCTTATAACCTATGTATAAATTACAGAATTTAATGTTTAGGTTAATTAATCCTGCGTATAGTACAGTAATTATATTGTATACTGGAATCAAGAAGATTGTAGTGACTTTATCTTAGATATTATCTGAAAATAGTGATCTGCAAATGATTACAAAAATATATCAATAATGAATTTGAATTATTTTTATTTTGATTATTTATTATATTTTCAGAACTTTGTAATAAATGAAACATTTTAAGCATTTTCTCTCAACCACTTTTCACTTATTAATCTTGTCAAACCTGTTTCTTTTCATAATAGATCTGGCAGTCTTTAATTAATCCACAAAGATAGATTGCTCTCATTTCATGCACAACAACTGCATAGTATAGTAGAGTAGTATTCTTAGCTAACTGCAACTATTTTCTATTAAAGTTCTAAGTAGTAATCTTCTGGAAGCACAAAATACAATCCTATTTATTATCAAGAAACAACAATGAAAAAGTTTTTTTTATATATTGATTTATGTATTTTTGATTTAAAAAAGCTGAGAACTTTCTCAAAATGTTTGCTTTCCTCTGCAAAAAGGAAATCATTTTATTTTAGTTTGAATATTCTGAGATTATTCCTTTAAAGTTTATTTTACTGAATTCTCCACACAACCTTTCATTCATTTAATCAGTTCAACTATATTCAACAATTCAACTACATTATTTTGATAAGAACAAATGGGAAGATAAAAGCTTTTCACTTCAGAAAGGAAGTATTCTACTTGATTATGTGGTTAAAAATATATGTTAAGGTGTGGTTGAAATCTTTCAATGTATTTTAAGTTTATATGGTAGCATCAGATTGAATCAATCAAATAACATTTAAACCTTTCCTTTATTCATGATTAAAGTTTATGATAAAAGGAAACCTTTCTTAAATTGATTAAAATGTATTCTTATCAAGATTGAAACAATACTTTAATTATTCAGATTTTATTATTTTCTAAATGAATTTTGATATCACCTTAACATTTCTGCCAATTTATTTTAAAGTTGCCCTTGGTATTAATTCTGTTTTAATGAAATCTTGTTGATATAAAGAACTGATTTAGTTTTTTTTTATATTAAGATGGAAAACAAGTAACAGTACAGATGATGTTATTAAAAGAAAAAGTTAATTTCAAAAATTTCAATTGATTATGCAAATATTAAAAAAATGTGTTCAGCATGTTTTTTTTTATATTAAAACATGAATTTTAGTATAACTTGAATTTAGTTTTTTGAGGTTTTCAGATTCAAATTCTCTAAAATAAAAGTAATTCATTTATATAGGATCAGTTATTCTTTTCTGACTGTTAATCTAATTTACTAATGTATCAGATGATTAGCTTTATGATAAGGATATTTCATTTATAATGACACTTTTATTACTCATGATATCCATATTTGTGGGGATCATTATATTTAGGTTCTATACTCTTCAACATCAAGTGCTATTTTTATGCTGAATCAATGGTTTCTACTGACATTTTGTATTTATGCTAGATTTACTGCAAAAAACTATATTTGCTAATTTAAGAGATTCAAAAATCAATATAAAAAGTTTATTGAAAAGTAATCAAAGCCTGGTCAATAAAAACGTAACACATTTCATGATGTTTAATTTCTGAAAAAGAGTTTTTCCAAAAGACAGCCATTGCTTTCTTAGAGTCTTACACTGTCAATATCTGCGACAAAGAGATAAAACTTTCAAGTCATGAATGCTTAAGTTCAGTCATCATCACAATTCAATTTTCAATTGCTTCTGATCTATTCAGGCTAAATGAAAAATAGGAGGCATTACTTTTGGAATCCCCATCATGTTTTCTTGGAGTCATAAAGATTGTAAAAAGGCTTCATTTCAGTTTAGTCAACATTACATTTGTGTTTTTTAGAGTTCATTCTTTGTTTTGCAAATATTTTGTTTTTCATTAACTATAATAATTACCTATAGACTAGAATTATCAAATTCTCAGACCTATGTAAAATAGAACATTAAAATTAATTGATATTTAAAAAATATATTTTTCCTATTTTGCTAATTTCTCTGTGAACATTTGAAATGAAATCATTAATAACTTAATGAAATGCACTGAAAAATGCATTTCATTTTAAATAGAAATTGGTTTTGAAAGAAAAGCAATTTGTTTAATAAATGTTGTCATTTGTCATGAATGAATTTGCAAAAAAAAGTATTTGAAGAATTATTAGCTTTAAAAGCAATTACCGTGTCAAAGCAAACTTACTCTCTAAAAGATATTAATAATAAAATTGCTAATATTAATTAAACCTAAATTGACTAATAAATAATAAGAGTAAATAGTTTTTTGTAATTTGGTTTTTATTCATGTCTAGAATTGGAAATCATTGATTTGAAATTTGATTACTGAAAATTAAATTTGACCTTTAAGCAAAATGTAAGACAAGGCAGACTCTGAGTATTCTGATATTAATTAATAACAATGATAATAACAAGCAGAATCCTTGGAAATTCTGTGGTGGTTGAAAGCTTAATGTTTATTTTAAAAAGAAAGAACATTCTAATCACATGAGCAAACAATCAGAAAAAAATTGAAAGAAGGTTTAGAAATGAATTCTTGTTGTTCCTTAACAAAAAGACTTCTGCAATTGTAAAGGAGAATTTTATTCACAAAATATTCACTGAATTCTTTATTGATTTATCTATGATTTTGTTTGTAAATACATATCATTTTCATTCATTCTCTAAAGTAATCAAATATTATGTTTATTGAATCTCATTGTATTTATCTGCAGATTTCTGATCCTCCAGCCACCATTGATATTAATGAGGCACATTTTGGAAGGTGCACAAGTTTACGTACAACATTTGAAAAGGTAATTCTTGCTTAAACCTGCCCCCCCCCCAAAAAAAAAGTTCCTTTAAAACTATAGTTTTTTCAACATCTGAGATCTAATGAATAAAATATTGCAATGGTTTTTATTATATCTTCTAATGATATGTGCAAGTTGAAATATTCAATAGAAATAACTTTATATAGATTTTTAAATGAATGAATCAGGTTTTGTTTGGTTAAAACATGTCTTTATAGCCAAAATATTTATATTAATTATAAATATGATGGAATACAATAATCATGTAATCTTTTTTTTTATCATAATAAGAAAATAAATTCATTGAAAGCTTTCCCAAAGGTACATTCCAATCCTGATTCATATAAAGTGAAACCTTGTAATCAAATAGCTGAAAATCTTTGGGAATAAAGAACAAAAGTCAACTTAAATTGATAATCTTTAGAATCAAATTAGTCTTTTTGGATTCAATAATAAAATCTTTGAAATTATAATTTTTGTCAGGAATATAATTTAATTAAAAGCTCTGACTTCCCCGACTTATTATTTATCCTTTTGTAAAACCTAATTTTATGATATCTCATAAGATATTATTTGTCTATTATTATTTAAATATCATCAAGGATTTCAATAAATGAAGATATATAGCATGTATTGTAAGAAAATGGCCGAAATACCCAATGACGTTGAAGCATGCAACTGACAATGTGTCGAATCGGAGGCATCATCGCATAGTCCATTGGTGATGAGTCCTAGTCCACACAGAATTCAGCTGCTGTGCCATTGTTTATTTGCTTTTATTTTTTAATAATCTTTTTTATTTATTCTATTTTATCTATTTATTTACTTAGTAATTATTATTTGGTGACTTTAGCATCAAGTCCTTTCAAAGAATTTGTCATTATGGCTTCCTCAATGTTGGATATAATTTGTAGCCAATAGTAAGCTTAGAATTTAATTTTAATGTAGGGTTCTTGTCTCTAACAACCTATAAGGTCTAGAGCAGTGCCATCTCATCAGAGCTTTCTTTCTGCTATTTAAGAATAATTATGTTTTCCAATATTTATAAAATAAAATTTTTTACTAAAATTCTTCCTAAATAAAAACAATTAATTTTTGGCTTCTGAAATTGTTTTCTTAAAAATCAATTCCAAAATATTTTCTCAAAATTTTTAACTTTTAAAACAATTAAACGACCTACATTTTCTACTCAGCTTGTTTTGTTTATAATTTTGAATGAATTTTGATTCTGATTAAATTGCAATTTTTTTGGTCTATCTTACCCATGTAACAATCTATTATTGTTATAATAGTAATTATTATAACAATATAGTTGTTATTATATTGATATCATTGTTACATTTGTATTTGAAATAAGCAGAGAAATAATCTCCCTAATTTGGGTCACTTTTTTTTATTGACAGATGATTTGTGTTACCAACAATACAAGGGGCAAAGTCTGTGTCCAATGGGTCGTAGGTAAGCAATTTAATCATACTTATCCACAGTTTTTCTCAAGGTTTTTTTATTCAATGAAAAATGAAATATCTCTTATAATATTTTAGTGCCATTCTTGAATTCTCATTCTTCAATTGAAAATCAGTCATCAAAGTCTTGCTTCAATTTGGATCCAATTAATTTAGTAATTTGTTAAGTGTTTGCTTCATTAATGACAAGTTTATTTTATGTGAATATTTGTAGCATAGCCTGGTGTTGCCAATGCAACTGAAACATTCTAGGTAAGGCCAAAAATTAGAAAAATGCCCACTATTTTTGGTGGAGTTGCTTTATTTTTCAGGAGATTTTTATGATTGAGCAGAAAAAAAGAATCTTTATTGCTATGGAAATTATAAAAAAAAGCAATTTTGTAAAAGCACAAAAGATCAATAAAAATCTACTTCAATTGAAAGAAATGTTCAGCAAAGATTCAACCCTAACATTCAAACCATGCAATGCATCTCCATATATTAAGGTTTTTGCATGAATTTGTGAATTTTGTGAAAATTGTTATATTTCATTTGATCAACTTGGAGCTGAGCTCAGGGAATTGTCATAACCAATTTTATTTTTCTCTTTGATATTAATGAAACAATTAGGAAAATGTAAATGCATCCAGGCAATACTTGATATCCTAGCTAGTATACATAGATTAAAGAAAGAACTTCCTTAATTTGCTATAATCTCTTTGACAAATGTCCTTGCTCAGGTGTGAAGGTATGTTTAGACATTCTATTGGGATAACAATACTTGTTTGTTTATAGATCTTAGCTTTGATTATCTTTATTAAATGAGCTCAGATTTGTCTAATTTAAACTCAAGGGAAGTAAACTATTTCAATAAAAGCTGAACCATGAATTAATAGTTGGTTTTAACAATTTTTCAATATTCAATAATCAGTTCAACATTTTTTAAATATGGTCTTTATCTTGCTGAAGTGACATATATTTGAGAGAAATATAATTTTACTCTTGAAACAAAATCTTAGGTTACATAATAATTGCTCCCTTTTTCATTGGATGTGTGACATCACAGGATGGAACAAAAGAAAGAGAGGAAGAAAGATTATGACCTGTGTACAGGTGAGATAACTTTGCGGAATGTCAGGAGAGGTGGTAAAAGAATGTAGCTTAGATAGGATTGAGGTATGTCGTCCATATTAGCTTATTGATATAAAGTTCACCTATCTTTATTAGGTTTACTTAATATGCAAGTTGTTATATCCAGAACACAATATGCATTGGACACACAAACCTTACTCATTCCATCATATTCAAACAAGAGCAACCACCACAAATGCCAAACATGTCAGAAAATTTGCACAATCAAGCACATCCTTGTAGAATGTAAAGCACTGCAAGAAAACGCCACCTAAAAACCAACAACATAAAAAAAACATATTTAAAAATGGCACCATAACATTCTACCTTTTTTGAGAGGGATTGGAATTTACCAAAGAATATAAAACCAAAAAAAAAATCTTGTTCCTTCCAAAAATTAGTTAAAGACAAATAACCCCCTTCAAAAAGCAAACAAAAAAATGAACAAAGACAAAACAAAAAAGCAAGCAAAAACTGTAAAACAAGTAAACTAAGCAGAGCTAATTAAAACAGTTTTCAGCATTAAATGACCCAATGAGAGTTAGTATGCTGGTTAAATAAATAATATGCAATAAAGTTATTTATTTAAATAAAAGTGGCTTCTGTTGCTTTTGAACAAGACATAACAACCACCATTTTGCTTGGACAGAAAGGTAAATATTATCATGATTCAAGAGAAAACCTATTCTTAAATGAAGAACCTAGGTTACAAAAAAAAATAAGTAAAGTCTGTGAATAGTTTATATAGCTGTATGCATTTTAAAGGAAAGTGAAGATAACTATCAACCAACAGCTCAAAGCGAGGCCGCATTATCTTTAACAAAAAGTTTTATAAACAGAAATAGAATTAATAAATTACACTTGAAAATTTTATCTGTTTCTATTAAGAAAATAATGCATTTGGAAATTCTCTTAGAAGTAAATAAAATTTTTATATGAATTTGTATAAAGATTTTTATTTTCTAAATGCAATTTAAAAAAAAAATCTATGATCAAATATTTTAAGTTCTTAGAGGCCCATCATATTTTTTAACTCCAGAATTTTTACTTTATTTCTTTATCTGTTTGAAAATGTTTTTGATATTTTTGTAGTTTTCTGTCTTTTCATAAATTCTTCTGTCATGTCTTTTAGGGTTTTTCATGGGGTTTTAGAGACTCTAAGGTTACGAGTGCACACCTGATGCTTGCCATTCTAAGTCAGTTTGGTTAAAGTTGATTGTTTTTCAGGCAATTAAAATTCTAGTTTGGTATTTCATTATGCATTTTCAAGCCTTCCACATTCTTTGCATATCTACTTTGGTTTTAGCAACAGTTTACAACAAATTTAAAACAATTTCACACTTAAATGCATTGAGCTGTCACATCAACAAAAAATGTCAAAAATCAAATCAATGTAGAAATATTATGTATGTAAGTCAAATTGTCAACTTAAATTGCAAATGTTTTGATCTTAGAATAAATGTTAATGTACAAAGGATGTAATGTAAATTTGATTTCATTATATTTTTTCAGTGGTTAGGAAATTTAGAACTCATCTAATTGATTAAAATTTGAGAATTCTATGTGATGCCTAAATTATTCAATATAAATTTTGCTAAAAAGAAAAAAGAGTGATATTTGATAGAAGTCTGGTCTTTGTGGAATTTTAATAGGATTTTGAGCGAGCATCAAAGATGATAAATTTGTTTTTATTCTGAATAACAGTTTTGTAAAGTCTTCAAAGTGAAAATTTAGAAAAATTTTTGTAATCTACTGAAAGTAGGATTGGAAAGATTCTATGTTTAAAACTCCTTGAGATTTTCTTTAAATTTTTAAATTTAAAGATGTGGAAGTTTTCTCTTGCAATTTGAAAATGACTATCTTCATGCTTCTCTATATAAACTGATTTAATTTTGGACAAAAATTTCATGCATGAATGTCTTTCTGGGTCTAGACTTGTGCCATTATTTTTTAACATTCATCCTAATATTATATATTCATTCTTTATATTTTTCATTTCATTTTTCTACAAAATCGTTTTTATATTAATTAAAAGCGAAGGTGGGACATTGGTAAAAGTCTGGGTCCTGGAAACTTAGTATATGAGTTCAAATCCTAGTTGATACCATTGCATTTACCTTCAATTGCCTTGGGCTGATGGAGCTCGTTAACTTGAGAGAGTAACTCATCTAAGTGAAGGGCAACACTAATTACGGAAGCTCAGGGATTAAATGTGCACATAAAAAATGGCCTTATGCCTAACTTGGGTTTGTGCTCAACCTAGTAAATATATTAGATATTTCTAAATGGAAAAATCTCATCTTCCTCAATGACATCAGGTGCTGAGATTATTATAATTGTTTAAAGATAGAAATGAGAAAACTCGTGCATTCTTTAAATTTATTTTTTTTTTGTACAAAATTAATGAATAAAAAAGCTGTTCTCATTGAATTTCTAGCTGGAAACTATTTTTTGTCTTTTTTTCCTTTTAGGATAAGCTAGTGATTGTAAATGTTAGTAATTGATATATATATGCATAAAAATACAAAAGACACACTGAGATTTTGTAAAATAAACAATGTTAGAAAAATAATAAGATAAAAAAAGCCAAAATAAGAGTCAATATCCTTATAAAAAAATAATGAGAAAAAAAGAAAGAAAAAGAAGACATTTTGTTTTTTAATACTTATTCAGTTTCTGGAAAATCCTGTAATTACAAATAAAATGGCATTCAATCTTTTTTGACAAAAGTTTTATCTTTTTGATTAAAAAAATTTTTTTAACAAACTTTTTATTATTTTTTTTATAATTACAATTTTTAAATTCTTTTACTTTATTAAAGTTCAAATCTTATTTCTATTTTACGAAGGAAATTAGTTCATCAAATCTTTTTTCTTCAAATGTCAGTATTTTGTAGACATCAATTGCTTTTTTTTTTAAAGTGGTTTCATAAAAAAATGAGAAAATACATTTTGAATAGAAATCAAATAAGATCTAATATATCTATTTTAGATATCTTATGTTATTTTTTCTATTATTCTGAAACAAACATTGTCATTACAAATACTTTTACATATGGGAAGAAATTATATTTCTCTTTATTAGCAAAACTTATATTTGCCAATAAAATGCTTGCTGGTGTTACAAAACTATTGTTTAAATTAAGGTAATTATCTTAATTCGAATTTGGTTTTTATCTTTAAGGCAAGAGGATTTCATCTTTTTTCTTTCTATTTTTGTCCTTAAAGGGAATTAATTCTGTCATGTTCAATCAATCTCAGATTAATTTATTCAGATGCATTAATGTCATAATGTTGAGCCATTAGAATTCTATTTCATTCTATTTGAATTTGTTCTCTGAAATTTTGAAATAAATTGATCCATGAATTTCTGAAAGAAACATTTGTATCTGTAGAAAAAAAAGTGAAAAGTAATGATGTGATTTGGTATTTTACGAGTTGGACTTTTTTTTCATTTACAAGAAGTGAAAGATAAAAGATTTCTTAAAGAAATTAACGTAGAAATAAAATATTTTGGATTAGAAAACAAATAAGACAAAATATGTTTAATTGACAAAAATAAATAGAAAATGATTTATAATAACAAGCATACTCATCTTGGTTTTGTTTAATTCATACACATAAACTAAAAAAATCATGATATAAAAATCAAAAAACAAAATCTCAAAAAAACATGCAAAAATAACAAAATTTGTTTCAGTCAATAAAAGCTTAAAAATAAAAAAAATTATTCATGATAATTTTTTATAATAGCAACTATTTTCAAATCAAACTCTTTATTATTGTTTGTCTAACAAAAAAAGGAATTTTGATTAGTATTATTCTTTTCAAATAAAGGTGTTAATATAATTGTTTATATTAATTTATCAAGCTTTGTATAAAATAGTAAAAAGATTGTGAAAGCTTTAATCCGTCTTAGGATAAATTCTAAGAAGGATTTAATGTAAGATCATTATCGTTTATAAGTTAAATGTTTTAAAAGCTTACCTTCTTTTTAGTTAAGATCCTAAGGAATCTTTAACTAACCAAATAAAATACAATGATTAAATTGGGCAAATCAAGTGATTATATATCAATAGAAAGTTTACGCAAATAAAATAATTATCCCTGAAAAAAAAGACAAACAGAAAAAAAAAGAAAGAAAAAAAAAAGGAAAAAAAAAAGAAAACAGATATAACCCCCCCAAAAAAAAACATCATATATCTGTTGACTGCCAATCCTATCCTTTGTTTTGGTTGCATGAGAAACATTCACAGATGGGAATACCTCTCGGTTTGACAAGTGCCAAAAATAGTTTTCTTCTTCTCAATTCAACAGTAAAAACCCACCCATAATAGGAAAAAGACCATTCTTTTAAAATAGATTAAGTAAAATTTTATACAAATTTTGTTTTATACTGTTCTTCACCATATCTATTTAGCCAGTTCCACATCAGTTTTATAGACATGAAGCAGATTCTATACTTGTTTGTAAGCTTCTTTTTTCTGTTGTTGGCAGCTGGCATAATAAGCATTATTTATATAGTATGTATAGTGTAGAGAAGATATATTTCCTCTTCTTCACTTTCCCTGTTAAAGTGGATTTTATAAGGTTTTGTAATGGTAGGCCACCTGTTATATTTATCCTTACTTTTTGGAAATGTAATGGAGCAGATATGAAGTACATTATAGCCATTTAACCAATTTTATGTTTTATGCTTCATATGATAGAAAGCATAAAACATTAAATTAGAAAAATGCAAAAAAAGAAGAGAAAATTAAAAGAAAAATAATTTATATAATTAATTCAAAATTTATTAATAATCTGAAAAATTAAAAACACATCATGATTGTTCAAAACAAATTACTTGAATTAAAGAATGGTTTGATTAAAATTGATATTAGATTAAAAAGATGAAAGCATATTTAAAAGTTTTTTGCTATAGAATAAGATTAGCCTGAAGTGAATTTATTTAGCAGCAT
The DNA here is from genome assembly GCA_034780655.1 of Idiosepius hallami. Classification (NCBI taxonomy): domain Eukaryota; kingdom Metazoa; phylum Mollusca; class Cephalopoda; family Idiosepiidae; genus Idiosepius; species Idiosepius hallami. The sequence goes on from JAUZSX010339399.1 coordinate 19,017, forward strand.
AAGTTTATTTATTGAGATTGTTTTAGATTTGAAGGATTTGTCAACTGCAGTGAATTCTTTAATTCTGTTATATTTAATTTCTACTTCAAAAATCCATTTTCTTGTCTTAACTAATCTGAATTTGACTCCACTTGTTGATGTAGATTCATTTTTTTCTATTTCTAATTTGATATTTTTTGGTTAAAAATGAGGCTGCTACAATAAATCTTGATTTAATAGTGAAAAATGAAAATTTTTATAAATTAGATCTGATTTTTGATTGGATGTTAATATTTTATTTGTAGTGAGATTTAATGTTCCTCTTTTACTCAAGTTCAAAGAGCAACCTTTTCAACACAAAGTTAGATTTAAGACCAGTTTTCATGAGAAAGTTATACAAATGATTAATATGTATATAAACCATTACAGAATTTTTATAAAACTAATAAATTGTTGACTAAATCTATGGATTAGAGTGTTAATTGAGTTTAGTTTATCAGTATAGATTGTAGAATTGCATCCACATTACTTCCACCAGGAAAAAATACTTCAAATGCCTAAAATAATATTTGGTTCATTTAGTTTTTATGCTATTTTTTTTTCAAATGAAATTTTATCTTAATTTGGTTATTAAATATAAAATATAAAAATCAAGAAAAATAAAATGATTTCCAAATCAAAATAATTTGTAAAAAAAATCCCATTATCTTGACTTTTGATAATGAATAAAGTTAATTAAAAGAATTATGATTAAATGCCAAATGCCAAGATTTAATTTAAAATGGTTGATTATAGTTTGAGGTTTATTTTTTATAATTCTATCTGCATGAAATGTTAGTATTGTCTTTTATACATAATTCCTTAAATCTAGAAAAGTATTGAAAAGTTTCCTCAATGAATCTAATCTGCAAGTGAATATTATTAAACATTGAGGATTTTAGTTTATATACTGACTTCACTCATTACTTCCACTTTCCATTTTGGAAATAACATGGCTTATCCATTATGCAAATAACTTTTTAACTTCAATATTTAATTGTAAGCACATGATTTCAATCTTTCCTTGTGTAAAATATATATAATCGAATCTTAATGAATGTAGATTTAGAAATTTGATTGTTGCAGTTTTCGAAGTGCAGTAATGTATGTTATCATTATATTTGATCATTAAATACACATGGATAGAATACAACAAATAAATTAAAATTATATTTGTTTTATTTGATACCAGTAACCAGAATCTGATTGGCTACATTTCCAATTCATCCATCATCATGATTGGCTGGTTTAAGGCATTTATTGTGGATCAATTCTATTTCTAAAAAATTAAATTTGTCCTAAGTTTTACATTTAAAATTAAAAATGTGAGTGGATTTTTCTGATTTTAATTTCAAGTGACAGATATTTTTGGCAAAGAAAAAAAAAAGGAGGAGAAATGATAAAGATTAATTTTTCAATGTGGCAGCTTTGGGCCTAAATATTTTGAATTATGATACATAATAATAAAAAATGCTTGTTATCTCCAAATTAGAAAAAAAAAATGTATTTATGATTTGAAATCCTGCAAAATCTTTCATGTTTTGAAATGTCATAAATTATAAAACTATTATTTAAGTTGTATGCGCATTAATAAAGCTAATTCATTGTGAAGTTTTAAGGTAATGTTTATTTGCACAGAACCTGTTTCATAAAAATCATTATTTGTTTAGGTGCAGCCGTTTTGTGTTAAAATCAAATTAATAGAAAACATTGCAAATTCAGTCATACATTTAAGAGAGAAAATTTATTCAGTTTTTAAGAATGGAAAAAAACTCTAATAAACACATGGGATTTATAGAATGCATAGTATGATATCTAAAAAAAAAATTGAAAGAAAGTATTTAACATTAAATAACAAACTTTGTTATTTACATTATTAAACATCTAGATAAAAATTTGTATATGTTTTATTAGGAATATAAATATGATAAAATATCAATCAAACTTAGATATGTGACATTTGCTGTGTTGTTTTATAATTAATGTACTTATTTTAGTATATTTTCTTTACTTTATTTCTAAAAAATATTGTCATTAATTTTGTAACAATTTACATCATGATTTTACTCATAAAACAAACATAAATTGTATGATTTATGACCTATTCTATTATGATATATGTTATATGATATATTAATCCTAACCTTAACCTTAAACAGCAGTGTGGCCAGTAAATAAAAATTGAAAATATGATTAAATAAAAGTTATGGAATATTAAGGAGTTAATTTTTAATTAGAGGCAAAATCCTTTTCACAAAGTTTTTATTGAGAATAAATGATGGAAATCTTTTTTTTTTTTTACTTCTTGATTCAAATTTCCTAATGTGCTTGATGTGCTCAAAGTAATAAAATATTAAAAAGGTTTATTTTTGCCACAAATATTAAAAATACATTTTTACAACTTAATTTTATTTACTTTTTATTTGTTTGCTAGTGTTCTTGGAAAGTATGGAAAATATTTTTTTATTTTTGTAGTTGTTCTTAAATTTCTTTGTGGCATTATCCATGAATTAATGTTCATTTCCACCAATCAATCAATCCATCCATTCATCGATTCATCCATCTGTATCAAGAAGAAATTGGCTTTTAAACAAAATGCTTAATGAAAACCTCAGCTAATTACACAACTTTCTCAGAAGGAGAGAAATAGGACAAAATTATTAGTCATTTATTGTTTTCAATTGTTTCTTTTACCATATTTCAGTTAAGAGATCTATGTCCAAGTTTCTTTATAGTTTGATATATATCTTTTATGCAGTTGGAGAAGAAAAATAAATAAAGGTGGATAATATTCTGTAGAAAAATATGGAGAAAATTCTTAATACCTAAACTATGCTACAGTTTTTCTATTTTTAACTTTTTACAAAAGAAAAACATTTCTTAAATATAAGCCATCTCTTCATAAAAATTCTACATATGATATGTTATGAAAATGAACAGAAATTTATATGTCATGAAAAACATTACTTTTTAAATTATAAAATGTATATGTCTATGTAATGCCTTAAGTTATTTTATAACATTAAAGTTCAAAGAAAAAAAGAAAGATTTTCAAAGATTGAAAAAATTTTATTCAATTTTTTTGGAATTTCAAGAATCCTAACTTATGTTAAATCTAACCAATCTCAAGTATTCCCTTTATTATAACGGTATATCAATTGCCCCCCTCCTCTCCATGGTATATAATTGTATTTTCAAAATTTTGATCCAAAAAATATCTTGTTTATGATTACTTATAATTCATTTGATCTTCTGGAAACATCATTTATTATGAAGTTGTTGACACTTGAAATTTGTATCTAAGTAAAGACTTTTGTTTCTGTGGATCTACTCAGAGTTTAGAATCATAATTGGTGTTTAATCAACACGATCAGTAAATCCCTATGTTATAGACTCAACCATAAAATAGAAATTCATTGAAAAACTGATGATAGATATTTGGGATGAGAGATTTTAAAAGAATTATATCTGTTCATATATATATAAAGTAATAAGGTGAGAGGAAGTGAAATATTTTATGTGATATTCTTCAGAACTTTTTTTAAGATCTGCAAAGATTGTTCAGTAAAAAAAAAAAACTATTTCTCATTTTATTTCAAGATATTTTATTGATTTTATTTCAAAGATTTTTTCCATAGAATTTTATTCCTTTCTCTTCAATTGATTCAGTTGATATCTGTGCATAATGAGAATGGCCAAAGGATTCTATGATTATCTAGCAGTCATTAACAAATCACAGGACAAAATTATCTTGCCACCAACCAATCATTTATTTCTGTCATATCTTAAGGCGATCATTTCTTAAGTTGATCAAGAAAATAATAAAAATAATAAAAATAAAGAAATTGCTTTTATCATTAATTCCTTTGCATTCAATTACCTTTTATCAATTCCAGTGTTTTTTTTTTTGTTTCTTTCTAAAATGCATGTCTTGGCATATTAACAAGTTTTCTTTGATCATAATTTTTATCAAGACTGACAATGCATTTATTACAAAATTTCTGAATATTGCATTAGTTATCACTATTTCAAATATGCCTACAGTATTAAGTGCAATGCATTTTTTTAAGAATAATTTAATAGATCTAAAATTGTACCAATCACATCACAGTCAATGTTCAGTAATATCCATTGTAAATTGTCATATTAAATGCATTAACCACTCAACATCAATAATTATTTTCTTGTAAAAGTTTTGTGCAGAATCATTTTGACTTGTACCATATAAATTCAGATAAATTTAAATCCAGTTTGAGCAAACCAACCATAATAGCTGAAAATTACATCACTCTGTAAAATAGTGATTTGACATTAGAAATTATGAAAAAAAAATCTCTTTTTTTTTGTTTTTCAAACATAAAGTTTGAAGCATGAAATAAAAGATTGAAGCTAAACACTTAATTAAAAGTTATTTCCTTTTAGATGCTGTAGCTCTCTCTCTATCTCTCTCTCTCTATATATATATATATGTATATATATATATATATATATATATATATATATAAAATATCTTATAATATCTATTTACAATTTTTGGACTATAATCCTAATATTGTTCCTTTATTTTGCAAAAGGATGGGACGAGAGATTGATGGTTAAAAAACTGTAAAAAATGTCATGAATAACTAAACCTCATCTTTAAAATATATAAAAATAAATAAATAAAACTGTAAAACTAATTTCTCCAGCATTCATTAAAT
>JAUZSX010339400.1:0-10636 GCA_034780655.1 Idiosepius hallami
CGGGCAGATGGGGCTCGTTAGCTCGGGAGAGCAGTTCATCTAGGTGAAGGGTAACACCGAATATGTAAAGCCCGGGTGAAAGCACGTAAAAATGGCCTTGTGCCAAACTTGGGGGGGTGCTCACCAAGTAAATCTCATACTTGTTCGGAATATACAATGGAAAATGTGTTCACCAATTAATATTCTCCGGACAGTTATTAATTTTAGCACCTTAGCTTCGATAAACTTTCTAATTTATTGAACAGAAGTCATTCATTCTGAACAATGATACAAAAGGATCAAAATTAATCTGGTTATTTAATTAGGATAGAAATTAAAATGACTCGAAATTAAAATCCAGAACAAAGTGAAAGTCTTTGATCAAGTGTTAGAATGTCGATAATTAAACAGAAAATTTTCTTGGACGGTGTATTTTTGATTTCAATAAGAAAGGCGTGGAGACGAACGTCTATAGAAGATTTTTTTTTAAATTTACAATTAATGATTATTGTTGTGGTGCTGAGAGGAGGAGGAGAAATGAACAACGACATGTTGATAGATCAGAGAGAGTTTATATCAGGTTTGATTAGTATGTACAGAGATTGGTTTGCATAGTCATAGCGGTGTCGTCAATCCGACATTCAGTGTAGCTTGTCTGCTGCCTTCTAGGCACGCTAAGTGTTATTAGTAAAAAACAGTAAAGTAATTTTTGTAGTTTGTAGTAGTTCGTAGAAATTTACGGTGAACAGTAAAAATTGAGTGGGATATCGGCCAGTGTGTGTGTGTGAGTGTTCCAGCAACTAGTCGCTCTTGGATTGAGACGAAGATATACCAACACTTAATAGTGAGGAAAACAATATATTTTACCTTAATGCAGGCTGGTCATGGTCACATTCGTTGTTACTCGACCCGTTTTCGACCCATATTCGGCTGTTCCAAAAAGGTTGCTCTGAACTGCAGTAGATATCCATTTTTTTTTTTGTAGTTAAATTTTTAGTGAGCTTTCAAAATATTTTTCGTAACTGGCACAGATCCTAAACGCTGCTACTATTTATAGACGGCGATAGAACCAGTGCGAAATTGCTTACGCGTTCATCAGGCCGAAAAGAAGTCCCTTTGTTTCCTTTCGGCCTGATGAACGCATAAGCGAGAAACTGGCAGCTGCCAACTCCTGTTGACTCCGTGTCTACACTTAACTAATATACACGCTCTATCACTGATATTGTGCACTCTAACTATAATTTTAAACAACTTTATTACTTAGAATAATAATATATGTAACAATATTAATATTAACATTTTATAGTACAAATTTCTGTTGCCCTTCACCTAGATGTGTTAACTCTCCCGAGTTCACAAACCCAAACCACTCGAGTGTGTGTGTGTGTGTGTGTGTGTTAGCCAATTTCTCTTCCATTAGTATTTAATGCAAAAATTATGTTTGAAAGAAATTTTTGGATCGGTGTGTGTGTGATGGGGGGGTAACCTGAACCGAATAATCCCACTGCCTTACCCCCACCACCCATCTTTCCACTGCCACCTTCCTTAGCCCCTTCCCCTCTCCCTCCCCCTAGTGTTTCAAATCCTTCTTCAACGGGTTCGAATTCCACCGGTTCCAATTCACTTTCCATTGTTGGCAAGAAGAGGCCATCTTGACGAATTAAACTGACCAATCAATACCTTCCAAGCAGCAAGGGGGAGGGGGCAGTGCGTGGGGCATAACATGGGACTGTGGCTAGGGGCGGGGTCCATCAAGCGATTGTGATCATCATTTTATCCCAAGGCGAACGAGGCGAGCCGTTTGGTCGTGAGGACTTTTGGTTACGTATGTTCCTTATAGACTTGGAGAGGGCTGGGCCTAGCAGGCTCAAACTCTTTGTTCTGATAGACGGTATGGGAGAGAATGTCCCCGCGAAGGATTTTTTTCAATTCGTCAACATACAAGTTGTCCCAAAAGTTTGTGAAAACATGGAAAAAATACCTTATCCCAAGACGAGCGAGGCGAGCCTTTTGGTAGTGAGGACTTTTGGTTAGATATGTTCTTTATAGACTAGATTAAATATTATAATGTTCTTAAAAGCTTGTTCTGAAAAAATATATATGTATATCTCATACATTACTGTCTACTTTCTTAGCGTTTGATTCTCTGTTTAGTGCATTTGTCTTAGCAGCTCCGCCTGATATGTTCAAACAGTTTATCATCAGTTCATGAATTTAGCACTCGTAATGACTGCGAGCCTTGGGGGTATGTTGCACCCGTTGTTCCTGCTCTCGTGTTTGCTGCTCTCGTGAGGCGTGCGACACATCTACTTAATTATGCAGACTATAATCCTCATCTTTATATTTGTTAAATAATTGTTCACAACAATTTGGATGGTTAATCCTTTGGCTGGCTTCAAGTGACAGAATTTTTTTTGTTTATAATATGAGTCAACCCAGAGCACTCTGATGTTTTAGTTCTGTCAATATAAGAGGCCTATCTAAAAAGTATCCGACCATTAATAGGAATTAAACACATTGACAGCACAAAAGTGTACAAATCAGTGTACTATGTGATCCTGATCATGAAAAGAAAGACTCAATCACCTTAAAAAGGCTAAAGGATTAATCGGCCAAAACATTATGAATCTAACAAATATGACATTGTTAGTCTAACAAATTTCTATAGTCTACATGATGAAATATATAGAAAAACTGAAGTGACCTCATAAAAGAAAGACATTTAGTGGGAAAAAATTATTGCCATCATTAAATGACCGTAAATGTTGACTTGCAAATAAAACAAAAATAGCCAAACCAAAAAAAAAAAAGTTTGCATTAAAAAAAATTTCTGATCAAGAATTTCATTTAGATTCTTTTTGTGTTTGTTTATTGATTAGGAAGTCTTCTCTTCAGTGTTTTGGGCTCAAATCAGTTTCCCATTAGTTGATAGAGTTCACCATTGTAGATAATTTTAAGACACTCATTCTTCACTCAAGTGAGAACTGTACAGCAAAGCTGTACAGCTCACCCAATCAGTTGGGGTAAGAGGGGCAAGAGCCTAGAGGTAATGGAGAGCAAAGACCATGTCTCTCAACTCAGTCGTTCTTGGATTCAACTGCTCCTGTACATGCTAAGAGCCACTGACTGGACTATTTGTAATGGTACATGCTATTCTTTAGTGCTCACCTCTTTAAGTATTGAACAGGCTCAACATTGCTTAACTTCAGTGATCTGATGTGAATCGGACTATTTTTTACAGTACCAGCTATTCTTAAGTGATTATCCTCCTAAGTACTGAATAGGCTCAACATTGCTTAATACTGATGATCTGACTGAAACCAGCTAATTTGTTATAGTAGCTGGTATTTCTAAGTGGTCACCCCTCCAAGTACTGAACAGGCACAACATTGCTTAACTTCGGTGATCTGGTAGGAACCAGCCTTTTTATTAGGTACCTTGTATTCCTAAGTAGTCACTCATTTAAGCAGTGCTGTGCTTAGATACCTAGCGGCCCCAACACAGAATGCGCCTTGCGGCCCCCTTTCCCCTCAAAAGGCAAGGTTTGCCCCTTTCCAAACATACTGGAGCCTTCAGTCAAAGACTATAATATATATATAGAGAAAGAGAGACAGAAAGAGAGATGAATTGATAGGTGCATTTCAAGTGTGATAATGATTTTCTAGTCAATTCTAATAATTAATTTGGTAATGTTTTGAATTACTAAAAATCTGTAAAGCCAAAGAGCCTTGCGCCCCCCCTGCAATTGCGGGGTCTGTTGGGGCCCTAAGCACAGCCCTGCATCTAAGTACTGAACAAGCTTGATGTTGCTTAACTTTGGGGATTTGCCAAGAACCGCTGTCTCCAACAGGATTTGACTATTAAACCCAGAGAGTCCATTTATTTCTCTGATAATTATTATCAGTTGTTCATGGGAATGATGGTGCATCATAATTAGTTTGAAAAATAAATAGATGAAAACAAAAAAATAAAAGCAACCTACATTTCTGATTACTTACTTTATAAAAAAAAAGGGTAGGTCTCTATATCTCCACCTTTAGGTGCCAATATGTATAAATACCTATACATACATACATAACTATACATATTACCTGGGGGTGCAGATATTCAGGAACATCGAAAAAATTTCAGAGATATTAACAAAAATTGTCAGCTGGTCATAAGCATTTTTAAAGTAAAAAGGTCATTCCAAAAGTAATGCCTCCTATTATTAGATTTTTTTAACGCCTGAATGGATCAAAGGGGGGTGTCAAATTTCATTGTTAAGATAGATGAACTTATGCATTCATGACTTGAAAGTTTCATCACTCTGTTGCAGATGGTGTGAGACTCTAAGAAAGTAACCCTTGTCATAGATGTGTGTCAGAAGCAGAGATGCGTCATTGAGTTCCTCTATGCAGAAAAAATTGAAGTGATCAACTTTCACTGGCGCCTGTTGAATGTTGACGAAGCTGATGCTGTTGCTGTCAGCACATTTAGGAGGTGTCTTTGTTAATTCCAGGTGTAAAGATATGCAGAAAAAATTGAAGTGATCAACTTTCACCGGCGCCTGTTGAATGTTGATGAAACTGATGCTGTTGATGTCAGCACATTTTGGAGGTGTCTTCATTAATTTCAGGTGTAAAGATAACAATGAATGTAAAAACCCAATTAGAGGAGACCTGTCAACTCAATGAATGTAACTCATCAAGGTGAAGGACAACACTGATTCCAAAATATCCAGGATAGTAATGAGCATTTACTCGGTTTGGTGCTCAATCAAGTATACATCGTATCACACATTACAAATTCATGATAAAGCATGACTTAAGCTATTTCTGAGTAACACATTTGAAATCGGTAGTCAATAAGATAAAACCTATCTCTCCCACCCTCCCCCTCTCTCTCTCTTTCACTCCTTCTTCTTCTCTCTCTACAATATTAGACAAAAAAAGACATAATTAGGCAACACAAGCTCCCTTTCATTCTAATATTCAACTAGGAAGATGAATTCTCTCTCTGTTTCTTTCTTTCTTTCTCTCTCTAACATACCCCCTTCTCTTTTTCTCTATTTCTTTCACCGGCGCCTGTTGAATGTTGACGAAGCTGGTGCTGTTGATGTCAGCACATAGGAGATGTGTTCGTTAATTTCAGGTGTAAAGATAGCAATGACTGCAAAAACCCAAGTAGAGGAGACCGATCAACTTTCTCACAAATGCCTCATTCTTCCTTGCAGTTTCATTGTCTATTTCTTCCTTCCTCTATCACAAATGCCCCTCTCTGTTTCTCTCTTTCTTTGACATGCCCCTTTCTTTCTTTTCTCTTTTTTTTTCTTTCTTTCGTTCTTTCTCTCTTTCTTTCTCACACATGCCACCCTCTTTCTCTTTGTTCTATTTTCTTTATCACACATGCTCTTACACATAGGGCAATATGAAACAGCAAAATAAATGACAGGGCGAGAAAAGTTCTCTTCTTTCAGCCCAATCTCTAACAAGAAGATAACTACTCTATTTTTCTTCCTCTCCCTTTCTTATACTCTCTCTCTCCTTCGGTCTTTCTCTCTTACTCCCTTCCCCCCTCTCTCTCTGTCTTTCTATCTATCTATTTTTCCTCTAGAAAATTAATAAAAAACAGAGATCACAATAATCACTTAGGAATTGCAGGTACCATAAAAAATAGGCTGGTTCTCTTCAGATCACAACCAAACCTACCATTATTGTTTTCTAAATAACCTTTCCCTTCTGGTAATACAATCACATTCACCTTAACTTTAGGCAGCGAGGGAGGAGCATTGGTGAAAATTTGGACTTTGGAATTGTATTACACAAGTTCAAATCCCAGTCAAAACCTTTCCATTTACTTTAAGCTGCCTCAGGCAGATAGGGCTCAGTAACTTGGGAGAGTAACTCATCTAGGTTAAGGACAATACTGACTACTAGGGCTATGATAATATGCTTTTATTCTTTTCACAGACTTTATTATTTTATGAATTTACCATTTCTTTTAATTTTTTAGAGCTGTGATAATATACTTTTATTAAAAATATTCTTGTCACAACCCTAACAACTAGTAATGGGACAAACATATTCTTTAATAAAAGAATATTGTCAAAGCCCTACTGATTACAAAAGCCTGGGAATATAACAAGCACATAAAAATGGCCTTGTGCCAAACTTAGTTTGGTGCTCAACCAAGTTGATATATCCCTTGTGTTTTCATCTTTAGCTGCCTTGGGCAGATGGGTCTCATCTAGGTGAGGGGTAACAACGAATGTAAAAAGCCCACGTAACAGCATGTAAAAATAGCCTTGTACCAAACTTGGGTTGGTGCTCACCAAGTAAAAATAATATCCCTTGTGTTTTTTCCCCCCAATTTTTTTTTTTTCTTGTCATTTCTAATTTTAAAAATCTATATGTCATAATTCTCAATCTCAATCACTCCTGAATTAAAGATCTAATTAAAGGTGTGTTTTGATGCAAACGTTTTCTTAGGCTTGGCAGTCAATGGATTTTCCCAGTTGTCCCCACCAATGACTGAAAAATGAGCAGCCAGCCAAGCATGACATTTCTGGAATGCTTTGACCCAATTTTATCGACCTAACAATTTGTCTTTTAACAAATCGTTTCACTCACTTGTGAATGGCATCTTTAAGTGAACACTTGGAAGTCTCAGGTGTTTGTCATGATTTCTTCTCCGGGGGGGGGTCAAGTTGGTTAATGAATCAACCACAGATTCATTTCTACGAAAAGAAACTTTAGTCACTAATATAAAGAATAACTGATTTAGTTGTATTTATAAGTATTTTTCAGACTATTTTATTCATCTTTATTTTTATTTATTTCACTACGTTTCAACTGAATTAACCTTCAATAGTCTGAAATATTCATTAACTTATAAAATTGATCTTGCATCATCTCACAGATTTCAGAAAATAATGAACAAATTATTTATATCCTTAAACTTCAATGTTTCTTTCAAGGAAATTAAATTTAAAATTGTGGGAGGTTGAATTTGGGCAGTGAATAGGCAGTCGGACTCCAAAATCGTAATATGCTAGTCTGAATCGCAGGTTTCCTGTTTACGTTCACATTTCAACTATTACTATTGGGAAAGATAGGAGTCTCCACATCCCCTTCAGCTTTTGATTAGTTAGTGCATATTGTGTTAATCAAAAAAACTACATATGTATAAAATAAAACATTTATCAAAAAATGATTAGTTATAATATTTATTTTAATCAGTTTATAGATGCTTTTGTACATTCAAGTCACGGTGAAGACAAAGGTTCCCATTAGATCACCAAAATTAAGCAACATCAAACCTGGTCAGTAGTTATATGGGTGATCATTTAACTATAGCAGCTACTGTATCTTGCACTAGAACAGGAAATACCCAGGTTTGTATCTGGGGGTACAGTTAAAACCACTGAGTAGATACACCCTTAGTCTTTGGCTAAGCAGGCATCTGGTGATGGTAAAAAACACCCTCAATAGACCTAGTATAGCATTGAGTATTCAGCTCTAGTCCTCCAGGTTGGGGGTTAGAATAGGGCCAACAACCCAATTCTGTAAAAAGAGAAAGTTACAGAAACTGCAATGACAGCATCTGAAGAACGAATCTGTTGGAGGAACGTCGTTGCTGCCCTATGATCCATTATAGATACAGGATACATGTCTGGTCCTAATAACTCTACACCCACGAAGTATCCACAACAGTTTTCAAATCAGATTTAGAATAAGGTTGGTAAAAAAAACAAAAACCAGTCAAAATATGAATGGATATTATTGAAAAAAAAAATGCACAGAAATTAATTACCTTAAAAAAGCATTAAAATTTATTACTACTATCTGGACCTGTAAAAAAAATTTACAGTTTTGCAAAATGGGTATAACTCCTTAATATGAGTGTGTGCATGTTCATTTTCTATGAAATACATGGCTGAACTTATTTTTTTCAAAGCTTGCTCAGATATATTTCATGTGTCTGGGAGTGTTTATAGCTAAGTTTTGTCTCAGAATACCCTTGATGATTATCGAAAACCAATAATAAAAAACAATCAGCTTCTAGTCCAACCAAAAACAAAGAATAATAGATTCCAAAACTTGAATTTTAAAACAAAGAGTAAAAGTCAAAGAACACAAGAAAGTCTCTACAAGTTACATGTTGTTGAGGGTCGAGAAATTTGGTAGAAGCTTAGACTCTGGAATGGTATTAAACCAGATCAAATCCCAGTCAAACCATCACATTCACTTTCAGCTCTCCCGGGCTGATGAGGCTCATTAACTTAGGAGAGTAACTCATCTAGGTGTAAGGTTAATGCTGATTAAAAAAAAACCCTGTTGATGAGACTTGTCACTTCATGAAGAATAACTCATCTAGGTGAAGAGCAACACTGATTTCATAAACTCCAGAGGATGCAATAAGTACATAAAACTGGACTTGTGCCTAACTTAGTGTTGGATTAATTTTAGTCAGTTGAGACAGTATTTCCCCTTCTCTCTTTTTTTTTTCTTTTACTATAAGTGTATGAGCGTTCCCATTTTGGAAAAGGTTTAAATAATGAAATCTTCTGATATTGACCAATCAGAGAGCCCGTTGCTGAGATTACAAGACTACTAGTTCTTAATTAATTTTTACCGGAATTAATATATTTTTGGATTCACTTCATTCGTTCTATCAACTATGAATTCAACAATTTGCAAACTAGTTTTATGCTTGGATTGGGTTTGTTGGTTTATATTTTTCGAAGGAAGACCGGAACTCTGCGTTTTTAAAAATATCTCGATATTTGTTCTGTGCTTTGTTGTATTTCGTAGTTTTTATTTGCAAACTAGTTTTATGCTTGTATAATCACTGCTATTCATTGTATCTAGGAATTGGAATATTTCGTTTAGTCACTAATTTTGAGACTTGTCCTGCTTTGTAATATAATTTCTTTTAAAAATAAACTTACGAAGCAAGAACAATTTTATTCCAATGGCTTTCAGCTGATCAGTCCTAGCGTGAGATTCAATCCCGTTGGAAAGCAATCGACTGTTCATGCGTTGATAAAAACCTGTTAGCTTATTATGAGACAATCGTCAAGTGCGCTTATTTCTTCTTCTCTGCCTCGAAAGGACTTTAAAATCAAAAACCTGGACGTTAAGTTGGTTGGAAAAAATAAACGATATAAGTCATAATTTTTTTCTTTTACGGCAAATCAAATATTTGTGCCATTTAATGCCGAGAACAATCATCTTTGATAAACGTTCTTTTGCGTAGTATTTTTTATTCTTAAAAAGTGCTGGGGTTAGCCAGGTTGGGGCCTCGATGCAGAATGCGCCTCGCGGCCTCTTTACATTAAAAGGATAGCTAGGTGAATGGCAACACTGATCACTAATCCTGAGGGATAAAATGGGCATGTAAAAATGGCCTTGTGCCCAACTTGGGTCTGCACGCGACCAAGTAAATATAAACTCAACTGGGTGAAGTGCAATACCCATTACCAAAGCATAGAGATATAATTAGCAAGTAAAAATGGCCTTGTGCCTAATATTAGTTCGTGATCGACTAAGTTAATATAAAATCGTCCAGGTTAAAGGCAACACTGATTACTAAGGTCCAGGGACATAATAGTGACTTAAAAATTGCCTTGTGCCTAACTTGGGTTTGTACTCGATCAAAAAAATATAAAATCGTCTAAGTAAAGAGCAACACAGATGAACAAGATTCCCCAGGGACATAATGGTTACCTAAAAATGGCCTTGTGCCTAACTTGGGTTTGAACTCGATCAAAAAAATATAAAATCGTCTAAGTAAAGAACAACACTGATTATCAAAGCATAGGGATATAATGGGCACGTAAAAGATGGCCTTGTGCCTAACTTAGGCTTCTGTTCGACCAAGTAAATATAAACTCGTCTAGATTAAGGGAAACAATGATTACCAACTTATAATGGCCTTGTGCTCGACCAAGTAAAGATAATACCACAGAATTACCATAAGAATAAAAATAATTGAACACAATCATATCTTCGTCTCGTCATTCTTCAGATTGTAAACATTTTTGTTTTAATTCGACGCAGCTGTGAAGGATAATTTTATTTTTATTTTTTTTATTTTTGAAAATCCTTTCTAAACGAATCAGTTTTGGTTCCAGTTTTTCTCTCTCGATTCCACGTCAGCCATTTTGTGTGAATTATTTAACACCTCCGAGTAGAATCGACGGTTTTGAATAACAAACACAAATAGCCAAATAGCAACAGGAAGAAATGCATTGAACAGAAAGAGACTTGGAATAATGTTCGACTCCTTTCTCTTCCCTTCAACGCTTCTTCTAGATCATTCTCTCGCTTCGAGAAAAAAGCAAAAAAAAAAAAAGGAAGAGCAATTCATGGTTAAAAATAAATAAAATTTTCCCAAAACGATAGCAAAAAATATTTTGTCATTCGCTTATTTAAAATTTCAGATTTTGCTTTGAAAATATTAAGTTTTCACAAAAGTTCGTCCACATTTAAAAAAAAAAGTTGGATCTTTATGCAATTTAGTTGAATTTACTTTGAAAGTAAAATTTTAATTTTTTGGCAAGTGATAACTAAGGCTGTGACGAGAATATTCTTTTTAAAATATACTTTATATTCTCTTGATATGCTGGAAATATTCTTCAAGAATATGCTTAAGAATATGTTTCTACACTTTG
>JAUZSX010339411.1:0-10635 GCA_034780655.1 Idiosepius hallami
GGCCGAAAATTTGGCCCTTTGAAATCGAAAAAACGGGCGGCCGAGCGAAGCCGGGCTAAATTTCTAGTAATATATATTTATGTATAAGTAACAGAGCATTGGTAGAAGCTTACACTTACGTATTACGCGATTTCAAATCCAATCAAAACTATTGCACACATTTTAAGCTGCCTCGGGCTGATGGGGCTTGTTATCGAGAACAACAATTCTAATTGAAGGTATCATCGAATGTAAAAAGTCCAGATATATAGACCACGTGCCTAACTTGGGTTGGTGCTCGACTAAGTATATATATATATATATATGATGGTGATTGACTCTCCCGTCGATTACAACGTATGAGGATTAACAAATTGATAAGACTAGGTGTTTCATATTTACACTTTATATATATATATATATATATATATATATATATATATATATATATAATGACCTCATCAGAACCCAAACTATATCAGCCCCTGTTGTTCCTTTGGACACGACAGCGCTGTGGATACAGAGGAGAAAGCTGCTTGAGCGACAGCCTGCATTCAATATCAAACTGCCTGGACAAAAATGACTATCTACGGATGCCTGTTTAACCCATGATTAGTCATAACTGACAGAGGCCTACCGCTCCTCATAAATAAACAAGGCTTAAAATTGCATTTAGGAATACATAATGTACAAGTAAAGTCGTTAGGAAATTCAATTCGCATAGCTTTACGAATTAAAATAAAATTAGTATTTAAACCTTATAATCCTGATTAACAAAATGACCAACAAGTCACTCAGATGCGTTTTATTAACCGATTATATTAAGGAGGGAATATCGGTATGTCTTCTTTGTCTTAGGTCACCAGAGCCGATATATCGGTCCTTTAGGGTCGAAATGGTTTAAAAAAAAATATCTTCCTGTCTGATAAGAAATTGCAATGTTCTTTTTTGTTGTTTTTAATTTTTTTTCTCGATTATTAAATTGATAAGTTTAAACTGCTTTTGTCATTAAAAAAAAAGTTTCGATTCTAATCGAACAGCCAAAAAGTCTGTAATATTTGTACCTAGATTAACTTCTTTTGGAAAATAAATTAAAATTACAAGTATTAAACTGTAATAGAAAGTTCTATATAACGTTATCAACACACCTGATGTCACCCGTGGTTCGTTGAAAATCTCTGCTAGGCAGCTGGGTGGCTGGTTTGCTTGATGTCTATACAGTACTGACAACCATATCTGGTCAGTAAGGATGGGTCAAGGAGAGAGACAGAGAGGAAGAAAGAGAGAAAGGGTAGTCTTGAAAGAGAGATAGACGAGGATTTTTTTTATTGTAGTGCTTGTTGACTGATTTGGAAGTACCGAAGAAAAAGAAAAGACAAAGTTAATGTGTAGATAATACGTTTTAGTTTCTCTATTTCGAATATAATTTATAACGAATATAATTTTACATTTCTTTTTAACTTCTCGTGTCAATCAAATGCATTTTTGGAGATTTTTAGATTTGTTTTTAGAGTAATATTAATTTAATAATTGGAGAAAAAGTTAAAAATAAAAACGGCAGAGAAAACTATTTGATGTTAATTTCCGTTGTGGAAGATGGTATCGTTCAGGCGATTCCTACTGGGAAAGTTCTGCGTTTATGAAAAAATATATTTAAATGAATTGTCTATTTAGAGTATCAAAGATTTCAAAATCATTTAAACCAGATAACTTCATATAACGTGTCTTAAAATGATATATCTGGGGGGTGTTCCGGCAAAAAATCACGTCAAGAGTAGCTGATACAACATATATTTGAAAGAAAAATTTTAAATAAACAAATTAAGAAAAGTAAGATAAAAAACTCATGAAACTGTTTTTATGTATCTATATCTAAATTTTTAGGTTTTAGTACTCGCTATTTTGTTGTTAGAGGGTTTTTTATATAGTTTTTTATGTTATGTTTTTTTTCTATCCATAACTTGTACTGTTATTTTTTTTTAAATTTATCTATTTTTTTTACTCTTGTTTTTTTTTTACTCATTTAGATTTTTCTGAGGGCATTTATTTTTTTTCACAACTGAAAGTTTTTTTTTATTATTATCAATGATGTAAGTTTAAGCGTATGAAGCAAAATACGTGACTGGTGACGGAAAATTTTGCTGAAACGTTGGTAAGTGACACGACTACGTCCTGTTAGTTTGAGCAACTTAATTTTTTTTTAATTTTTTGATTTTTAGTGGGAGTAAGATTATCACCAATTTGAACTTTATAACTAAAAGACACAGTTTGATTCCAAGAAATAAAATAAATCAATATTCAAACATTGCTTTAAAATATTATTTTTTTAATTTTTTTTTTTTTTTTTTGGACTTTGGGAGTTTTTTTCTGTATACATATGCATTTAACTGTTTAAGTTTAAACATGCTAAATTTTAGATAAACAAAAAGAAAATTTCGCTCTAGCAAAAACTATTAACCTTTTGGGCCCTCAGAGACTGATATATCGATTATGAGAACACAAGGCAAAAGAAGATACACCTATATTTTGGCTTTTATATCTTCTTCTATATATAACGACCCTGAGTGACTCCTCCGTTATTTTTATAAGTCGGGATTCAAAGGAAAGACAAAAATTAAAGAAAGCATTCACTTCTTAGTGATCACTGATCACTCAATGCACTAAGTTCTCAAAGAGTCAGTGGTTTCAAACCTTGAAAATATAGATCTACACAGCTGATCAGTTTACATAAGAACGACGCAGCTATCAAGCGTAACCCCACTATTTCTAATGTTATCAAATATTAATCCTTTAGGTCCTAAGAGGCTGATATATCATCCCTGGCCACATAAGGCAAAAGAAGACACATCAATATTTTTGTTTTAATATGTTCCTCTAATAAAACGTCTCTGAGTGACGACTTGGTTATTTTGATAAGTCAGGATTCAAAGGTATAAATATTCTATAAATATATTATTATTATTATTCTATAAATATATTATTTTATATATTATATAAATATATTATCAAAAGGTATTTCCACCATAAAACTCTCGATAGACATGAAAGACTTAAAATGTAAACAACAAAATTAAAATAATCTTTCAAGATTCGCATATAAGTTGATCGGTTTAAAATACACCAACTAACATTACGTGTTTAGTTGAGTAAATCGACGAAGAGAGATTGCTATTGATTCAATTAGTTGGTCCAACCTTGTCTTGGTATACACTGCTGATGGATCCAGAATAAATACAAAGCAGTGCCCAGCTAAATTAATGTACTATACTTTATATTATGTAATAGATGTCGTTTGATTTATAAACTATCATAAATATTACAATGGGCAGCTATTGTCTGGTTTATAGTTCGGTTGATTGTGGACGAATTTAGCGGGCTCAAACAAAAAATCACAATGTTTTTTCTCAATCTGACCAGTCTTTTTTTTTTTTGGTTTGTTTTGTTACTTGTTCACGTGTACGCATTTGTAGACCATTGTAAAAAAAAAGTGGGGTTTTTTTTGATTAAGTGTTTTATTTGGAAATGATTATTCTAATGACAAAGTATTCAGGTTCAATAGTTCTTAGAGATGGTATGTGTAAAAAACAAAACAAAAGAAAAACAATCGATAATGCAAAAAAATGTAACTGATTTTATCACAAGATCCGATTTTTTTTTCAAATCAACTATGCAGAAAAACTAACCTGGCGAAGAAAACGGGAACCACTTCTTGATTCAGCGGTACAAGAATAACCTCCGTGATTTGCAGAAATCTAGAAAAGAATTATAAGTGTAAAACAAATTTTGCCCAGTGTTATTTTATCCGATATATTATAGATCCGTCTGCATTTTTGTATTGTTGCATTGCATAAAACAATAATGCAATTATATTAAGCAAAATCTTGATTATATATCAGTTTCAAATCGCTTTACTAAGGAATAAAACAAAATTATCAGAGAAAATATTGGATTGCTCTGTAACTCTTAGAAGTATAATGTACTTATGTGTATATGAATATGTATTTATAAATATTGGCACCCGAGGGTGAAGATATAGAACTTTACCAAAAATATTCGATAAATTATATCAATGAATATTTGTTGTTAATATCGAAATTTTTATACGCACAGGGTGACTGAAAAACTTCCATGAAATAGAAAATAATTTCTCAATGCCATTAGAGGATATTTACAGCATTCACTTTAAGATACGTGTATATGTTGTGATACAGTAATGAAATAAAACCTTTATATTGTTAAAAATTGTCTAAATGTTTTATGATGAAATTTACTGTTTATTTAAATTTCCATATACCCATAGTGCACTGTAACTTTTTGTACACCATCTATATTGCTTGTGTATGTGCGTCCGTCTCTCATAAGTTCGAGTATTGGTAAAAGCTTGGGCTCTGGAATCGTAGTACACGCGTTCAAATCCAAGTCAAAGCCATTGCATTCACCTTTAGTTGCCTCAGCCAGATGGGGCTCGTTAACTCGAGAGAGCAGCACATCTAGGTGAATGATAACACCGAATTTAAAAAGCCCGGCTTAAGAGCACGTAATAATTGCCTTCTGCCAATCTTGGGTTGGTGCCCACCAAGTAAATATAATACAATATATATATATAATATAAATAAATATATTATATAAATATACACATATATATATTTGTGTGTGTGTGTTTGTTTGTTTCTATGCCTTTCTTATTTCCATCATGACCTTGTTCTTTTATCAAACTCTATCGACATTTCTTCCTTTTCCTCCTACCGTATCAAAGTTCCATTATTCTGACAAGCCTTTTCATATTTTTCAAAGTTTCCTTTACTTATCTCTACCCGCCCTGCAGCAACCTGCACAGTTTCTTGCATTTTCTTATGACCGATGCTACTACTTGACAATATAACGCCTACAAAAGCGGGAAAATCCTAAAACACACGCTAAATAAAGCAAAGTTCTACAGAACAATTCCTATTGATGTAATGCAAAATTCGCGAAACCCTGCTGACTTTTCAAGACCAAAGTTAAACATTGACCTTGCAAACACTTGATTTATCTCTGTTATTGGGGTTGGAAGTCATTTCAATATAAAAAATTGGTATTTGCAACTTTGAGAGATTTCATTAATCTTTAAAAATAAGTTTCCTTTTAAAAAAAGTTTTTCTTTTCTTTTCTTTTATAAAGGGTTTCAATAAAATAGTTCAGATTTTACAAAATACAGAATTAATCTTATAAAACATTGAAAGAAGAATTTACTAGTTCTGGGTGTAAGATATTAAATTACATTTACTTGGTGATCACAAACCCAAGTTTGGCAAAAGGCCATTTTAAGTGCTCCTACTCGGGCTTGGTACATTCGGTGTTTCCCCCTCACCTAGATGAGCTGCTCTCCCGAGTTAACGAGCCCCATCTGCCCGAGACAACTATAGCTGAATACAATGGTTTTGACTGGAATTTGAACTCTCGTAATACGATTCAAGAGCCCGAGCTTTTACCAATGCTCCACCGTCGCTGGGTGTAAGATATAAAGAAGAGTAAAACTATTTTAATGAGAGGTTCCTGGCCAAATTCAAATTCTGTTAAAAACCATTAGCCCTTTGGACCCCAACTTATCCAAATTAGCAAGTTCAGAGACGTTATTATAGGGAAACATATTAGAATCAAAATGTTAGTGCGTCTTCTGTTGTCTTAGGTCTTCAGGGTCGATATATCGGATTATTAGGGTCCAAAGGAATAAGAATACTTTTTTTCTTATATTTTTTAGTAAAACACAATTCCGCTATCTTAATCATAACATTTTTCTCAATACAATATTTTCTTTTTATATATAGACAAAACAGGAACAATTACAAATATTGTTATTTTAAAAAACAATAGTTTTTCGATTTATTTTCCAAATTGCTGTCTACTTCCTAATCAGTAATTAATACCATCACAACGTCTATCAGCCATACAAGGTCTATCATTGATATAGAGCACACACACATTATATAATATGTGTGTGTGTGTATATATATACAAGTTCGGGTTTATCCACAATATTTAGGGTGCTTAGAGAACGAACGTTGTGTTTGCTGTATTGTAAAGTAGAGTGCTCAATAATTTTATCTCTGTGGGTTTACAAATAGAGCAGTTATAAATATGTATTTAGTATTTGACTACGACGCTATGGTCTCACTACCTGAGGAAGCACACGAACGCCGAAACCCATAAGGTCGTAGTCAAATATTACACGCACACACGCGTGAAAGTGTGTTTTCCACTTTTTCTTATACAAAAGTCTATAAAATAATCAATTAGACACCCGCTCTCTCTTTGTATAAGTAAGATAAACTGTATTTTTTAAATCAAATAATTTAGTATTTTTATAAACGATTTGGTAATGTGCATTTCGATCCATTTCAACTAACCAGTATTGAAAGCCTGGTGTCAGTCGTAGGAGATTAACCACATTAACATCCTAAACACGAAGTTCAACTATTATATCTAAGTGTTATTCTGACAGTCAATCGTTTAAATGCTTGTTCGAATAATTTCCAATATATATGTATGTATTTATGTATGTGTGCGTATATATCTTCAAAACCCTACTAATAACTAGAGAATTAAAATTAATAGTAGAATAGAAAAGTAGCGTCAAGAATATTATTTGATAACATATGATCACAGCCCAAGTGATAAGTTATATCTCCAACACACATGTATTAAATGTCCTTATATTTTGAGTTTTGGCTTATTTCTCTTCCTTTGCCAAGTTAAAAAAAATGGAATTAGTTTTATATCTGAAAACATGAATTTGTACAGTAAGTTTTGACGGCATTGATGCAGCAAGTCTTTAGTGAAAAAGAAATTGCACTCTCAATTTAAAAACAATTTATCTTTCCTATAATTAAAAATATATTTGTTTTTTTTTGCTACATGTGAATGGAACGTTCTCTACTCAGTTTATCGAAAAAGATCCACCCCTTTGCATTCATCAAATGTTTTGCTTTTTGGTTAATTGATATTTAATTCCTTAATGATTGCTATTTTTAGTCTGAAAAACCGCTTTTATTTCGATCTTTCGTTTTGATAGAGCGACCAGTAACAAACGTGTTTTATTTTTGTTATTTTTTCGGGTTTTTTTCCTCTCTTTGTGTTTGTGGTGTGTGTGTGTGTGTTTCGTTTTGTTATTTGGTTTATGGGTAGTTAAGGGTTTGTCTTAATTATTTTATTCTCATCATCATAAATAGAAACCAGAATCTTCACGTTGAGAATAGGCCTTAAATAGAGAGCGATAGCAAATGGCATCTGCTACAACCGAATTCTCTTTATAATAACAAAAGAAAATAAATTAATCGAAGAATAAGAAAAAAATACACAAAGAATGTTTTTCGATTTCCTGGTTGAATAAGAACATTACTTGTCGGACTGAGGATCGATTTAGAATATTAGAAGTTGAAATTTACAGGGCATTTAAAAATTTAAAAAGTTTCATTTGCATTAAGAATTTTAATTTTTTTCCGAAAAAGAGTTTGCATTTTTTTTTTTAGACAAAAAATACCTTTTGATCATAAAAAAACAGCTCCTTAGGATCCAAATGTTCAATAGATAATTATCATTTTTTCAAGAACGTACGGCTGTTTGCTTGTCTTAATCTTTTGGACCCTGGGGTAAGATGTGGTAACTAGAAGGTTTACCCGGTCGAAACGTAGTGTTTTAAAAAATATAAAAATAAAGATGAGGACAATTGTCCGAAAAGTTCCTCTAAAAATAGAAAATATACGTTACGTATTTAAAAAGATTTCCCATTACCATTTTATTAAATGACCACAGAGGGGCAAAATATCGGCAGTGTGGTCTCTTTAGTTCACTCAGGCTGATCAATCGGCCTTTCAGGATTTTGATATTTTGAAAAAAAATAACGTGTTCCATTCACATGTAGCAAAAAAATACAAATATATTTTCAATTATACAAAAGATAAATTGTGTTTAATTAGAAAGGGCAGGTAACAAGAAGAAAAGTCGTGATATCAGAAAATATCGGAAGTGTAAATTCCACGTTTCATTGTTATGCTGGCGAAACGCAAAAAATTTAAGAGAATAATATTGCTAAATCTTTGAACCCTGACTTAGCAAAATTATGAAGTAGCCCTTCAGAGCCATTCTTTTAGGGGATCACATTAGAGGAGAATTATCGATTTTTCTTGGTTCGCCAGGGCTGATATATTGATCTTTTAAGGTCTAAAGGCTTAAAGACTCTTAGCTAAAATAGTAAAACTGTAACAGACAGGCAAAGGTCTGTAAGTTTAAACCTTAGAACCCTGGCTTAGGAAGATGACCAACTAGTCACTCAGATGCATTCAATTATAAGGGAAAAATATCGGTGTGCCTTTTTTTACTTTAAGTCACTGGGGCCGATATATCGACATTTTAGGGCCAAAAGAGTTAACAAAAAAAGCTATAAACTATAAATTTAAGTAAAACAAAATAGAAAGATATAGTAACATTTTCCTTTGTACCCAGACTTATCAAAATTACTAAGTAGTCACTCAGAGTCTTTATATTAAAGGAACATATCAGGGTCAAAATATTGGTGGGTCTTTTTTGCCTTATGTTGTCAGGGCCGATATATCGGCCTCTAAGGATTCAAAGGGTTAAATGGAACGTTTTTAATCTTTATTTTTTGTCCATCTATTTTATCGATTTTTTTCTTTTTATTTGTCGAACCTGCTATAATTTTTTTTGTTTTGTTTTTTGTTTTGTTTTGAATGATTGAAACCAGATTGTTTGACGTCTACTTTTATGTTAAATCTAACACAATAGCCTTAAGACTTTTTAAAGAAAAAAATTTGCTTGATCTATCTAAAAAAAAAAATCTTACGTAGATTCCTAGATTTAACAAGAACATGGTAGCGTAGGTAGGTAACAAAATGAAACACCGAGAGGACTACGAGAGAGCACCATAGGTTTGAATATTGGACTGGTGGCATTTTTTAGGCCATTGCCTGTTATGCTGCCGAAGGGCATCTCGATCGGAAGAATATTCCTGCTCAGAGTTATGTTAAAGATATATTTATTCATTTTTGGTGGGTTATTTTTGTCGCATTCCCAATCATCAATTATAAATAAATCATTATCATCACTGTTGATGTTTTAAGTAGGATTAGCCCATTGAGTAAATGAGGTATTAAGGTGATTGTAGTATATTGTGACGAAAAATATATGCATTTATTGGTTATAAGACATGAATTGGTTATAGAAGAGTCTAGTTAAGATATGATGTAAGTGTATGACCAACCCAACTAGTCCCCGCCAATCCGGCCTTGTGCCAAATTCATGTATAAATTTATACACGAATAAATGTTATATTCTTGCACCGAATGGTCACGAAGCAGTAACGTTATTAACTTCGTTAATAAAGACACCGTCACGCCTCAATACTTTCTCTACGTGACCTCTTCAACAAAATTACATTAATATTTTGAAAAACGATTCGAATTTATGAAGCCGAGGAACATCTAATTTGCATGCGAACGACGAGATTCTGTGTTACTTTGTTAGACAGTCCAACATAAAACCTGCCGTGTGTCGCCATTCTTGTTCTTTTTATCTTTCAGCATTGGGACTCAATATGACGCACTGATACGTGGGGATTTCTGGGGTTAGCCATTTTCTTAGTTATCAAAAATTTCCCCTACAACCCTTATCATCTCAATTACTTTTAAACCTTTAGACACTGAAGGGCCAATATATCGGCTTTGGCATCCTACGACAAAAAAATGATGCATTCAATTCGTATCTCCGTGGTCCTTTACCAGAACGGCTCTGATTGGCTTGTTGGAAATTTTGCTAAATCAGGTTCCAATGGTTTAATTTAGCGTTATTAAATGTAAAAAAAATATACTAATAAATGTTCTATCACTCAGAGACAGTATACAAGTAATTACTTGCCCAAGAGAATTCGCTGTTTTATAATCTATTGTTTTTTTTCTATGTTTTTCCATTTGCTCATTTCTTTTATTATTCCAAGAAAATTAAAGATCATTTTTCGGTTCGTGTATTGCTTATCAATTTTTTTAAATTTTTTTTATGTGTTCCTCAAGTACTCTGAGAAAGTATGTTTTACATTTCTCGTAACAGATATTTTCACATAAAAATGAAGTGATTGAAACCAAATTTATTTTGAAAGAATAAAAACAATCTACTCTTGTCGATTCAATAAAAACCATGTCTCTATAGTTTTTGACTGATAGATAATAGATGGGCAAGCAGAGAAGGATGAAATGGAGGTAAGGGAAATATAGATGATAGATAGAAATTGATGATGAAACACAGATTTATAGATGAAAATGGATAAAAAAAATTGATTGATAGAAATTAATAATGAAATATTGATGGACAGAAATGGGTAATGAAATTCACAGATTGAAAGATGGATGGATAATGAAACTTAAAGATTGATAAATATAGAGAAATGGATAATATATATTTATTGGTACCCCGATATTTAATGAGGGGAACCTATGTTTTGAGGCCTGTTCGTTCGTTTGTTCGTTCGTTCGTTTGTTCGTTCGTTCGTTCGTTCGTGTTTTTCTCTGCAACCATCCGTTCAATTTTTCTGGTAATTTTGCATGAAGTTGTAACTTCGGTCAGGTTAGAAAGTGACATTCTCCGATTTTTGAAAAAAAATCTCGTTAG
>JAUZSX010339422.1:0-10635 GCA_034780655.1 Idiosepius hallami
GAAATTAGTTATTTTTTCCATGTTTTCACAAACTTTTGGGACACCTTGTATGTTGACAGATTGAAAAAATTCCTTCGGGGAGGGGACATTCTCTCCCATGCCCTCTATCAGCACACCAAGTTTGAACATTCTAGGCCCAGCCATCTCAGAGTCTATAAGGAACATACGTAACCGAAAGTCTTCACTACCTCGATTTGAAAAAATGACTAAAAAGATTTCGATACTTACTTTGCGTTGAACCAATCAAGTTCTTCCGAGAAATATTTATAACAAGTTCCGCTATATTCTTCCCATCCTCTGTCATTGTCACATTTAACAGGCAAATCTTAAAATACAAAATAATTCATTAATGTAACTTATTGCATTCAGCGTAAGTATTACTTTCTATTAACTTCCGTTTGTATTAGCGTTAATTTTAGTTTACAAATATGAGCGTTTGCTTAGGATGAGAATAACTAAAAAGTGATGCCCCCCCCCCCGCTCAGAACACTCGGAAACTTACTACCGCCCCCTTCCTAAATTATAACGTTAGTAGTAGTGGTAGTACGTAATTAAAGTGAAAATAAATAATTGAATATTTATATAGTTTATTCAACAAAATTCTACAGTATTAATGTTACTAGAAGCTCTCAGCCTTTCACCGCCCCCTAAAAGAACTCAGGGGCCTCCTATACGATAAATTTGGCCACTGCCCACGTCAAGTCTCCTAACGCCCCCTCCCCTCCTCTGGTGGGTGGTACGGAGCCAGTTGGGAAACCCTAAGTGAAGATCAATACAAATATTAAAACCCAGCCAAATGTAGCTCATGTGTCCTGGCTGGTTTTCTTTTGTTTAATTCTTTGAATCCCGACTTATCAAAATTACCAAGTAGTCACTCAGAGTCGTTAAATTAGAGGAACATATCAAAGCCAAAATAATGGTTTGTCTTCTCATGTTTTCAGGGCCGATATATCGGCCTCTTAGGGTCCAAAGGAATAAGAAATGAGACTTGATAATTTGAAACATGAGAGTTTATACTTTTATCGATTGTCTTATTTATTTGTGAAATATCTAAGTTTAGTAAGGAAATACCTCAAGACATTTGGTTAGGGTTAAATACAAGGAATTATTTACAAGGGGTACATATGTGACCAAGAGTCTCCCAACATCTTTTCTTATTTCCCGCCTTACTCAAGTGATAGGGTCTATTTATACACAGTCTTATTATTCTATGAAAGGGGTGTTGGATTATCACATTGCATCGATATGTCATGTCTATGGTCAAAAAGCAATTATAGATTTTAAAAAGGTATAATTTCAATTTATTTTTATTTCTCCATTCAATGCCATGTGTATTGTTAATTAAACTGTAAGCAGTGTTGATTTAACTCTTTAGATCCTAATAGGCCGATATATCAGCCCTGAAGACATAAGGCAAGAGAAGACGCGCTAACATCTTTATCCTAATATGTTCCCCTAATATAAAAGCTCAGGGTGACTACTTCGTAATTTTGATAAGTTAATCCTTTGGATGGATTAATAATTTTTTTAATCCTTTGAATCCCGACTTATCAAAATTAAGTCGGGGTTCAAAGGATTAAAAAACTATTAATCTTTTGGATCCTAACTTATCAAAATTACGAAGTAGTCACCCTGAGCTTTTATATTAGGGGCTGGTTTTCTTTTGTTTAATTCTTTGAATCCCGAGTTATCAAAATTACCAAGTAGTCACTCAGAGTCGTTATATTATTATTATTAACGTATTAGAGCCAAAATATACTGGGGAGTCGCTTTTTTTGCCTTATGTTGTCAGGGCCGATATATCGACCTCTTACGGTCTAAAGGATTAATTTTCTTAAGATGATGCTTGATAATTATACACATTCATTATGCGTAGTAAAGTCCGCGTTTTCATGTTTGTTAAATAAACTGACCCAAACCTTAATGAATTTACTAAATACAAAGATAATAAATACTCAAAAAAAGTTTCTAGTTCTTTTTAGATCATATTCTAAGGCTAATAGTTTCTAAAATACGCATAATTATTGGAAGTTATAGATCCTTTAACCCTTTCGACCTTAAAAGGCAGATATATCGGCCCTGGTGACCTATAGTTGTCTAATAGAACGCATCTGAGTGACTAGTTGGTCATTTTGCAAAGTCAGAGTTAAAACGGTTAAACACACTCCCACACAATGTACACTAAAAACACGGTTCCAACAGTCTTTAGTGACTGCTTGTTTCTCTCTAATGTGATCATCACACCATAGGCTGCCACGTGTTTTGCGTTGGTTTGTGTCTGGTTTCCGTTCGAGTCTATTAAAGAACCTAGAGCATGCTGCAACCTTTATGTCTGAGAATACTGCGGGCGAAAAACTGTCAGTTAACAAACTCCATTGATTCCGTGTCTATGCTTTAATCCTTTGAAACTCGACTTATCAAAATTACCAAGTACTCACTCAGAGTCGTTAAATTATAGGAACATATTAATCCTTTCAACCCTAAAGGATCGATAGATCGGCCCTGACAACATAAGACACACCAATATTTTGGCTTTAATATGTTCCTCTACTATAACATCTTTAAATGACTACTTGGTAATTTTGATAAGTCGGGGTTCTAAGGATTAAAGTCATCTTTTGCCTTATGTTGTCTGGGCCAATATTTCGGCTTTTTGGGATCCAACGGGTTATGGTTTGACAAATAATATTTCATGGGTGTAGTCCGGGAATCCATGAAATAAAAGATGTCTCTTGGGACCTCAATGGCGTTTTGTGTAATTCCTTTTTGGCCAATCCACCAAGGGTTAAAAGTCAAAATTGATCACCAAGAAATACAAATCCTTTTAATCCTTTGAACCCCAACTTATCTTCATTACCAAGTAGTCACTCAGAGAAACATATTAAAGTCCAAATATTGGCGTGTCTTATTTTACCTTATGTTGTCAAGGCCAATATATCGGCCCATTAGTGTTCAAAGAGAAACCAGATTTCCCACTGTTTTTTTTTCTATTAGCTAGTTCTTATCAGTGTTCATACTCTAGCACAATGTGTGTCATTTATGCTATCATTTTTCCAAATAAACTATTCTCGTCTGGACGCCTTACTGCATGGAGTCATATTATATGAGCTTGTCTGGCAGCGCTGTATAAACGTATTTACGTTTTTTATTGGAAGGCAGACACACCAAACCCACTTCTGTACCTTCCAAATTAATCTAGAAGTTTTAAAAGATAACTAATTGTAAGTACAAGAATATAGATATATACTCAAATCAATGTCTATGCTCATTAAAGATTACAGTGTTTAAATTATTTATTCCTTTGGGCCTTAAAAGGCCGATACATCGGTAAAAGAAGACACCAATGTATAGGCCTTAATCCTTTGAACCCTATTTTAGTGTTGAGATATGGAGTTTTGGTAGATTGCGGGAATACGAGCATCTTAAGACCTTCACTCCAGTTAACTCTCTGAATCTTACTAATTGTCAGCATGAAAGTCACGCGGAAGTGACGTCATGGGAGAGTCTATATCTTTGGACTAAATCCAGCAGGGGTGTCTTCTTTTGGCTTAGGTCGCCAGGACCTATATATCGGCCCTTAAGGGTTGAAACGGTTAATTTAAAGACTTGGTAATTTTGATAAGTCAGGGTTCAAAGAGTTAATAAATTTTACTATAAAATATTGAATTCTTATATATATGTATATAAATTCATTTCAAGCTAAGTATGATATGTTAAATGACAAAACAAACAATTTTATTCTGCTCTGTATGCCCGTCAAAAACAACGGGTCTTATAAATAATTCAATAATTTTTTAGTTTAATCCTTAGCAAAATGACGAACCAGTCACTCAGATGCGTGCTATTAGACGACTATATTATGGAGGAAATATTAGTGTGTATTTTTTGTCTTAGGTCACCAGGGCCGAGATATCGGCCTATTTGGGTTGAAAAAGTTAAATATGACTTTTTACACAGCTAATTCATATTAAGCTAAATTTTATACATTAAAACAACTTTATAGTTATTTAATCGTTTAGAACCTCATAGGCCGACATATCGTCCCTGAGAAACATAAGGCAAAATAAGACACACCTATATATTGGCTTTAATATGTTCTTTTATTATAACGACACAGAACGACTACTTGGTATTTTTGATAAGTCGGGGTTCAAAAGGGTTAAAGTTGGGAATAATACTTTATATAAATGTTGTGTTTGTATGTTTGATTACTTTTATTAGGTTGTCCCAAAGTTCAAGATATTGTATCAAGAATGCTTTGATTCGAAGCCGGCTTTATAGTACTTTTACCAGACCCGAAAGCATGCAGATCGATGGCAGAGAAGTCTTTAAAATCATAGTCTTTATTTTGTGGAATAATTTTTATTGTATTATTTGGCGAGTAAAAATTAAAGTGTTTACGAACTTTTGGGACAATCTTATATTTAAAAAAAAAAATAGAACTCTTGTTATTTGAGCATGAAACTAGTAGGAGAGATTATTTGGCTAAATTTTCTTATTATTATTATTACAAAAAAATTGTGTTTTATACATAGGGAAATACGATACTTAACTTCTTTTTTTGGTGGTTAGGGATAGAATCCATAAAAAAATGTTATGTCACCAAGAGAGAGAGAGAGAGAGAAGAGACAGATGCGAGAGAAGAGGAAAGGGAATAGAGGAAATTAAAGAGTGGTAGAGAGAAAGAGAGAGAGGGGGTGGTTAAAACT
The DNA here is from genome assembly GCA_034780655.1 of Idiosepius hallami. Taxonomy (NCBI): domain Eukaryota; kingdom Metazoa; phylum Mollusca; class Cephalopoda; family Idiosepiidae; genus Idiosepius; species Idiosepius hallami. The sequence goes on from JAUZSX010339422.1 coordinate 4,710, forward strand.
ATTTCCTCACAAGGATAAAAAAAATTGTCGCGAGTAAAAGACACCACCATGAACAGCTGCTCCCAATATTTTGACCTGATTTCAAAGATTGGTTTTTGGTGACATTTCCTGCACCCACCTTCCAAAAAAAAAAAAAAAAAAAAGGACGCGGTGTTTAGTGTAGATTATATCAACCAAAAATTGCGTCTAGAATTCGCTCAGACATGAAGGCAAGAGTTTTGGGGTTTTTTTTCTGTTTTTGCTGGAAGGTCATATTTTGTTGAAGTAAATTTCAGTGAGATTATATTTCTATATCAATGCTTATCTTTATATTTAGTGCAGGTCACTTCAAGCAGTTACTGTGTACTTATACGAGGATAACTCCAAAAGAAATTCCTCCTAATTTTATTTGTTATTCACAAAAGTAGGTATTATTATTATTATTATTATTATTATTATTATTATTATTATGAAGAATCATCATTCTAAATGGTTCCAAAAAATTGACAAATAATGTGGTAAAAAATATATTAGAGAACTTTTATTACCCCAAAGAAAATGATGTAATGGAATCACAGAATACCCCCAACGATAGAAGGAATAGGACTGTCTATAAATACGACGCACTCTCACGGCAGAGTCGGACAGAATCTACGATGTCAGAAAGACTCTTAGCCGTGTATACTCCTTTGTTAATAAACCCTTACTGTGAACTAAAGCAATGATTAGATATATTCATTACGGAAGTAAGTATATATCAGATTTTTTTTATATTTATGTAATTATGTTTTTATTATGTTAAATTTTTAGAACCTTTGACAATTTTTTTTTTTTTTTCAAAAATGGGTTGATACGTATTATGAAGAATCATCATCATCCTAAAAGAATTTCAAAAACATTTCAGAAAAAATTGAACCAACGTCCAATGGCGCCAGGTGCATATTTACAAAAGTGATGTAATTGATAGCAACACAATTAGGAAATAGGTGGGTTCGTCGATTTGAAAGTGGTGACACAAATGTGATTGACGACCCACGTTCCAAAAGTGATGCGCCCTATCCTTTTAACTGAAAATGTTCAAGTGCTACAAAGACAAGAGTACAACAAAGAGATGAAACTTTCAGGTCATGAATGCAGAAGTTCACTGATCATAACAAAATTATTTTCAATCCGCTCTGATCGATTTAGGCAGAATAAAAGTATAGGAGCTTATTTTTGGAACGATGCTCATACTTATATGTGTTGGGGAGTGAGTGTCACTTTATGTGCGTGAGTTTGTGTGTGCCTATGTGTGTCTATATGACTGTGTGGATCAATTTGTGCGCGTGCGTGTCTGCTATTTTTGTGTGTGCACGCATGTCCATTTCTCTGTGTGTGGGTGTGCCTGTTTGTGTGTGTGCGTGTGTGTGTGTTTCTGTTAGTGTATGTGCGTGTGTATCTGTTTGTCTGTGTGCACGTGTGTATGTTTCTGTGTGTGTACATGTGTGTTTGTCTGTGTGCATGTGTGTCTGTTTCTGTGTGTACGTGTGTGTTTGTTTGTCTGTTGACATGTGTGTATGTTTCTTTGTGTGCATCATTTGTGCCTTTTTGTCTGTGTGCCTGTGTGTATATCTGTTAGTCTGTGTCCCTGTGTTGTGCGTCTGTTTGTGTGTGTCCGTGTGTATCTATTTGTGTGCGTGCATGTGTGTCTGTTTGAGCGTGTGTGCATCATAATGTCTCTATCTGTGAATACGCATGTGTGTCTTGTTCCATGTGTACATGTGCCTCTATTAGTGTCTCTATTTGTCTCTGTCTGGTTGTCTGTATGCATGACTGTCAGTGGGTTTGTGCAAAGGTGTTCGTTTATTTTCTTAAAAAAACTAAAACTAAAACCAAAAAAATAAACCAAGAGTATCACGATGATTTGATAGAATAAAAGTAACGGGCCACGAATTGACTATCATGTTCCTTCCATAAAATAATTAACTGAATTGTTCCGATCGTGATTGTTTATTCTTAAAACATAATTGGATGCACCCAAACGAAATAATAAGTGTGGCGTCGGTGTCTAGATTGACTTTATTGCTACTTACAAACCAGAACTAACGAATCCTTTCAAGTACGAAGATAGAATTAACTTGGTTGCAATCTAGTAAGGTCGATTTCAAGAAACCCAAAAATGTAAAATTAACTTGTCTACAATTTATGTCAATTTCTATTTTTATCAAAAGTAAATAAATAAACAAATAAATAAATAAATAAATAGATAAATCAAAATAAAAAAAATCAAAACAAAACAAACTAAATGAAAAATGAAATTTACAAACACGCCTAGTATAGAAGTTTAACTCTTTGACCCTAACTTATCAAAATTACCAAGTAGTCACTCGGAGCTGTTATATTAGAGGGACATATTAAAATCAACATATTGGTGTGTCTTTTTTAGCCTTATGTTGTTAGGTCCGATATATCAGCCTCTTAGGGTCGAAAGGGTTAAACAACCCGAAAAATTGAATTAGATACACTCTTTTTTAACGGCATATCGTTTGTGTCTGTCTGTTTGTCTGTGTACGTGACTGTCAATATGTCAATTTCTATTTTATCAAAAATAAATAAGTTAAAAAACTAAATGAAAAATAAAATTTAGAAACACTCCTAGTATAGAGGTTTACACCACCCGAAATTTTTAATTAGATACACTCTTTTGTATTTTGTATTTATTTTACGGCATATTATCCTTTATATATTAATTAATGTCACTTATGCTGAGAAAAAATGGCTTTTTATGATTTTTTTTTGTCCACGCGTAATTTTTTCAATAACCATACATGCACTATTTAATCCATAGCTAGGGAAAATGTGGGGATTTACACTTCTTTTAACGAAACATCAACGTTTATAGTCATTCATTACTTAGATGGGTAACCACTTAGGAATATTAGGTATCCTAAAGCAAAGGCCGATCGGTAGCTGTCAGTATGACTAGAAGCAGTCAAATCTACCCAAGACTTAAAGTTGACTGATATGCTCCTTTCTCCCACACCCTACTACGCTCTGCTAAGCACCTTTGTGATTAAGCTACCCTCTTGGGTACAAACTTAACATTTTAAGATTCTCTGAGATGTCAAACTCTCTCAACAACAGGGAGGTTGACTTGACCCAAAAACGAAGAAAACAACCTCCTTCTCAACAAACTAACAAACGTTTATAGCTATTTTCTTAGCAAATATTTTTTCTTTTTCATTTTTAATCAACAGTTAGATAAATATTTAAAAACTAACTACTAGTAAATAGTCATTTAGATAATAGTTAAAAAACAACTAAAACTAATTAAACTAAATAATGGTTAAAATAAACTATCAAAAACTAACTAGCTAATATGAGTTAAAAAAAAACAAACTAACTAGTTATCAGTTAAAAACTAACTAATGGTTAAAAACTAAGAAATAAAAACCAAACAAAATAGCAGTTAAAATCAAACTAATAGTTAAAAACTAATAGTTAAAAACAAACTAACAAATGGTTAAATTTTAAACCACTAACTAATGCTTAAGAAACAATTAATTGATAAAAGCTGACAGATTTCCAAATAAAAAAAAGACATACAATTTAAACAATAACTTGGGTTGAGGAAATTCATTCCATTCCAAAAAGTGTTTATTCAAAAATGAACTAAACAAGTGGAATTTTAAGACTTGTATTATTATTACTTCAAAAGCTAACTTCTTACCACTCGTTCTTAAACTCCTATTTCAAACGCAAATAACAATACAAATTTGCCATAAGATATCTAGACTTGTTACCAGTAATAATAATATAGAAAGAAAAAAAGATTCCTAACTTTTCTATGTATAAACACGAAATGCTGACCAAAGCCCGTTTTTTTACACACACAAAGAAAGATAAATAAGTAAATAAAATAGCAAGCTATCATCGATGTCTAGAGTCTTTATTTATAATGAGTAAACGAAGGTTATCAGAAATCTTTTCACAACAAACCAGATGTGACGCAGGTTACAGTTTTATCAAAAATGACACTAGACAAGTCAGAGTATAACTGCTCTGTTGTTTCTAAAAACTAATTTGTTTTAACTTCGCACGCACCCAGACTTCGACAAATAAATTTCGAACTTGTTCAGAAACAAATTTGTCGGACCTAGCCAAATATTTTGAAACAATATATAAAAGTCTATAGTTTTAGCTATTTTGAAGCTGCCCCAAGTGCAAGAATAAAACTTGAAGGTATCTTTCAAAGACCTTGGACTTCTACAGCTTTTGGTGAAACGTTTATAAGACTCCCAGACACATGAAGTTTATCTGTGTAAATTTTCAAGAAATTTGATTAAACCGTTTTGGGATCCATAGATAAAGACATACACACACAGAGACACAGAGACAAATTTCCATTTATATATAAGGATAGATGCAATTTATGGTTTAGTCTAACTTGTACATACATACACAAGCAGACAGACAAACAAGTTCTATTTATATATAAGGTTAGATGCGATTTATGGTTTAGTCTACATTGTACATACATACACAAGCAGACAGACAGACAGACAGACAGACAAAGTTCCATTTAAATATAAGTTTAGTTGCGATTTATGGTTTAGTTTACCTTGTACATACATACATACATACACAAGCAGACAGACAGACAGACAAAGTTCCATTTATATATAAGGTTAGTTGCGATTTATGGTTTAGTCTACCTTGTACATACATACATACACAAGCAGATAGACAGACAGACAAAGTTCCTGTTATATATAAGGTTAGTTGCGATTTATGGTTTAGTCTACCTTGTACTTATATACAGAAGCAGACAGACATATCAAGTTCCATTTATGTATAAGGTCAGATTTTGTATTGTCCTGTGCCGATCAATCTCTCTGGAGCATTTATTTTATATGCAAATAAATAGCCAAGACATTCACTAAAATTCAAGTTGTAAGGAAGCCCTTTAAGTACTCTAATAATCCTTATACATCATATTATATTTCAATGAATCATAAAGAATGTTTGCAAAGTGCACCAGGACAAGCCTGTTATTGTCAATGAGACTCTGGTTTATCTTTCAGGGATAATACAGACGTCTGGTGGGAGGAACCAGATAAAGGCATGGTTTATTTATCATCCAAGCCGAAGTAGAATTCAGCTCGGATCCGTAGGTCTACGCTGTTCATCGCCGGAGTCAAGCTTCGATATTCATTACCGTTTCGAATGCTTCAAATCATTGTGCATGGACAGCTTTCTTCCAGTATGCCAACTTGTTTTTTTTTTGTTGTTTTTTTTGGCTTTTTTTGTATTTGTTTTTATTTTATCTTATCTTTTTTTTGGGGGGGGTGTTTTATTTATTTATTTTATTCTATTTATTTTTTTTTTCTTTCAGTTGCGTATCAGCGCGGTCCATCCGAGTAAAATGTCGCCGCACAGAAAGTTAAAGAAACAGAAGAATGAACAAATGTTCTGGTTAAGAATAAAAGATTTATTTAAACCCCAACTCGTGACATAAGTTATTTTAAATGGAAACTCCTCTCTTTAGACTTTTATAACCAGAAGCAATTCCATGGTGGTTAAATCTAAAATTGTAATAATCCAGTTCAAATTCAAATGAAACCGTTACATTCGTGATTGACTCTCGCGGGCTTATAAGGTTCGTTAACTCAGGAGAACAACTCATCTAGGTGAAAGATATTTTTTCCGAAACCTAAGCAGATGCAACTTGTTGGAGCATTGGTAAAAGCCTGGGCTCTGGAATCGTAGTAAGCGAGTTATCGCAGTCAAAACCATTGGATTCATCTTTAGCTGCCTCAGGCAGATGGGGATCGGTAACTCGGGAGAGCATCCCATCTAGGCGAAGGATAACACCGAATGTAAAAAAGCCCGATTAAGAGCACATAAAATGGCTTTGTGCCAAACTTGGGTTGGTGCTCACCAAGTAAATATAATACTTAAGAATTAC
>JAUZSX010339433.1:0-10635 GCA_034780655.1 Idiosepius hallami
TTTAAACCAACTTTCATAATAAAAACTTGAGAGAATCAAATAAACATAAACAAAATACCATTCTGGTATTAAATGACCCAAAAAGTGGTTGATATGCCGTTAAATCCCAAATCAAATTAAATAAAATCCAGAATCCAAACTATGATTGAAACAATATCAAAATCTAATTAATTCATATTTATTCTTTCTAGATATTTCTATCCAAATCTTTTAACAACTTTTGCCATAAAATGATAAAACAAATAAACCAAGCAACAAGAAAACTGTTATGGTGTTAGAACGATGCAGACACAGGAATTATTATATTTACTTGGTGAGCACCAACCCAAGTTTGGCACAAGGCCATTCTTACGTACTCTTACCTGAGATTTTTACATTCAGTGTTACCCTTCACCTAGATGAGCAATAAATGATAACATTATAGTTACTTGGTGAGCATCAACCCAAGTTTGGCACAAGGCCATTTTTATGTACTCTTATCTGAGATTTTTACATTCAGTGTTACCATTCACCTAGATGAGCTGCTCTCCCGAGTTAACAAGCCCCATCTGCCCAAAACAGCTAAAGATAAATGTAATGGTTTTGACTAGGATTTGACCTCGCGTAATACGATTTCATAGCCCAAGCTTTTCCCAATACTCCACCGTTGGTACCCAATGTATATCTAAGTATAATCAGTAGAAAATGTCAAAAGCATTTCATTCGGTCACGGATTTTGACTTAACTTTTTTTTTTCTCGATTTCATTTCATTTAATGAAGAGTTTAATCAATTTGTCATTTTTAAGAAACAATAAATCTTTGAATTAACTTTATTATTCGGACTTTTGTAGGTTTTTGATATTTCTACACTACGTTTCGGCCTAGTCTCCCTCAGGCCGTCTTCAGGTGTTTCTTAACCGTAACCCGAAATAGGGATGCTGGGTCTGGTCACCGAAGACGGCCTGAGGGAGACTAGGCTGAAACGTAGTGTAGAAACATCAAAAACCTACTAAGATGAGAACAAAAGTCCGAATAATAAAGTTAATACCTAAACAAAAAAATGTCACTAATTTTTTAATCCTTTAAACCCTAAAAAAACGATATATCGGCCCTGGCGACTTAAGGCAAAAGAAGACACACAACGATTGATATCTCAACCTCCACGTTTAGATCCTGATTTAGAAATATTTCCAAGTAGTCACTCAGCGAGCTGTTCTATTAAAAAATATAATAGAGTTGAAATGTCAGTGTGTCTTTTTTGCCTTTGATTAATAAGGCCGATATATTGGCCTCTTAGGGTCGAAAGGGTTAATGATAAATTCCATTCCAATACAACTAATATATGCATGCATGTTTCATTGAGGATGATCTTTTCCTGATCTTGCTAATAACTAATATATTTTATAGAAAATCTATTTTATCCAAGATTGAGTTGAACACCATGTCCAAAATTCCTACCTGAAGCAGAACATGTATAAACGTGTTTCTCCAGAGAGGAACATGTAAAAACGTGTTTCTCCGGAGCAGAACAGGTAGCATAGCTTGGAACACTGCTTGCACCGAATTTCGGTAGCCAAGACTGGTTACTCAACCGGGAACTTTTTGTGGTCATTTTGTAGGTGTGTTATAAGCAAGTCCTTTCTTGCAAAGGCGCAACCACATTTGCAAATATAAGGCTTAAACCTAGAATGAATTCTAAGATGTACTTTCAGGCTTGAATGACAGCTGAAATGCTTACCACAATTCTTGCATAGAAATGGCTTTGTCCTTAGTCTATGAGTCATAAAAACATGTTTTTCCAGAGCAGAACATGTAGCATAGAGCTTGGAACACTGCGTGCACCGAAACACTTTTCCAGTATAAATATTAAGCGGCAAATTTAGAGATGCTGGTCTCTTCCTTCGTTGAACGCCCCCGGTTGAACCTTGCTGTGCAGAGTGAGCAAAGCGGTGCCTATCAAGGGATCCCTGGTATAAAAACTGGGTACCACACACCTCACACAAAAATCCCTGGCCATGAAACGCTTTCTGGTGCTTCACTAAAGTCGATCGGTTGATGAAGCTTCTGTTGCAGGTCAAGCAGTGAAACACTTTTTGGTGGTTAGGTCGGCCAACCTTTTTCTGCAGTGGGTTGTGGATGTGTAGATGTTTCTTGTAGGGAAAACTTTGTTGGAAAACTTTACCACATTCCTTGCATTGAAAAGGCTTGGAGTTTAAGTGACTGAGTTTGTGAAACTCGAGGAAAAAACTTCTGGAAAATTCTTTGTTGCACAAGTCACAACTAAATTTGGAATTAGAAATTTTTAAGCTTTTTCTTTTATTTTCCATTATTAGATTTTAAACAAACTTAATTCATTAAATTTATTTTTTTTTTAGTAGGTTAATTTGAATTTATAACATTTGGTTATTTTAGACAACAATCGAGTTCTTTATTAAACTAAATTATTTTAGATTAAATTTTGTTGAAAAAAAAGTTTTTTTCAGAAAAGAAACAAAAGCTTTCAGAAGAAGCAACAAAATAATCTATATATTAGGATGAGCAGAATTTGATTTCAAATACATAACCTCTTTACTCTGCTAAGAGATCAAGATGGCGTTCAAAATAGGTTCTTTGTTAAAGTCAGCAAGTTGTATGTATCATACATAGATTAACAAAAAAAAATTTCAAATCAATAAATACATAAATTTAAATTGGGGACCTGCATAATATTTTAAGAACTGCACTATGCATCAAATGGTCAAGTAATATCAAAATTATTGTAAGGGTTGAATCTAAATGTTCAAAAAAATAAATAAAGATGGATCCAGGAAGTATATTAAAATGATGTAAACAATAAAGTCAGTAATTTCACTTTTTTTTTAAATTATTTTTTATAGCTTAATTTCAACTAAACAGTATTTTAACAAAATCCAAACGAAGTGTTTAATTGCTTTTAGTAAAATATTCAATGATTTATTTATATATACATTAATGTCTAAAAAGAGTTTTATATGTATGTTTCTGAGTTTGAAAGATAAACTAATGTTGAATTCATTTAACGTGAAATTAGTTCAAATAATTTTTTTTTAAATAAATATTAACTGTCTATTATAATATCTATTTAAATTATCTAAAAAGTTCAAAATACATTTTTTAATGATTTCAAATTTTCTATATTTCTATGTTACAGAAAACAATTTTTTTGCTATTTCTTTATTTTGATTTTTAAATCAAATAAAGAAACAGCAACAAAGTCTTCATTAAAAAAATGTCCAAAGAAAAATAGTTAGAATTGAACAATACTTTGTATTTATTTGTTGGACAATCTATCTCATAATTGTAGAAGCCATTTGGAAAAAGTAATTAAGTCCTAAAATGGAGGATTATCTTTGCCTTGAAAACAAATATTTCCAAGAAGAGCCTCCAGGTGTTTATGAAGAGGACCTAATTATATATTAACCGCCACAAAACAATACCAGTCCTAAAAGAGAGAGAGAAAAAAAAAAGGTATATTTTGGAATTAGAAAGAAAAACCATTATAAATATATAAAAGTTTTTTTTAGTTTATTAACTCTTTTGATCCTATAGGGCTGATATATCGGCCCTGGGGACCCAAAGCAAAAATAGACAAAGCAATATTTCCTTCCTAATATATTTGTTGAATAGAACTAAATTTTTAAAAAAATGGGTGTTTTTTTTCCTCACACTTTAAGACGGCTATCTCTCAAATAGAGACCAATTATTCTACCGGGTCAGGTCGGGTCGGGTACACCTTGTAAAATCACTTTCAGTTTTGTTTGATGATTTGGTACGTGAGAATTTTGACTTAAAAATTTTTTTTATTCAATTTAAGGAGAAAAATACTATTTTATAATATCGTACGTAACTTTATCGAGTCCAGTAGTCGTAATTAAAAAGTGAAAATGATACGACACGGTGTAAAAGTTTCCCCGATAGTTAATGGCCGGCCTCGGCGGCCTACACTAAAAAACCAGCAAAAAGAGTATATTAAAAAAAAAAAATGTTATAATAAACTAAAAAAATAAAATAAAAGCAAAATTATTAAAAATAAAATATATTTCCATTTTCTAGATTAAGAAACAAAACTTGATTTTTTTCCGGAAAAATAACTTCTTTTTCATAAGAATTTTTCCTTCCTTAAAAGATAAAAACAAAATTAAATTAATTACTTGACCCATTTTTCTATAAAAAGGACAAATTTAACCCTTTAGATCCTAAAAGAGCCGATATATCGGCCCTAAGTGACCTGAGGCAAAACAAGACATACCAACAACCACCACCACCCACACACCACGGTCATTTACCTGCATTCCTTGGGATCCTCACTTAGTAAAATAATTACCAAACTAGTCACCTAAAACCGTTATTGGAGGAACAGAATATATTAAAGACAAAATATCGGTGTTTTTGTTTTTTTTTGGCTTACGTTGATAGGGCCGATATATCGGCCTCAAAGGATTAAAAGTACTATTTTTGGGCCAAAATATCGGAGTATGTGTGTATTCTTTTGTCTTAGGTGACCAGAGGGCTGCCGGCTGATATATTGGTGAATTGGCCCTTTTGGGGTCCAGGCATTGCCAGGCAGGCACTCATGAATTAAAAATAAATGGCAGGTGTCTTGTTTGTCTTCTAGCTCTATCAGGGAAACCATACCCAACATGCACGCCAGGTGGCGCGGTGGCGCGCGTGGCAGGTGTCTGAGCCGAGGTTAACCTTTGGATCCTAACTTATCAAAATTACCAAGTGGTCACTCAGAGCCGTTATATTAGACCAACATATTAAAGTAAAAATATTGGTGTGTCTTCTTTTGCCTGGAGTTCTCAGGCCGATATATCGGCCCCTAAGGGTCAAAAGGGTTAAGGAAAGTCTAGACATTTTAAAAGCATATGGTGTTAGTGTTACTGGACTAGAGTAATATTTGTTACGCGAGAGCAGTGAGCACGCACGATAAACCAACCCGGTTTGGTGTTGCTTAATTCTTTCAATCATAAGAGGCCGATATATCGGCCCTGACAACATAAAGTAAAAGAAGACACACTAATATTTTGGCTTTTATATGTTCCTCTAATATAACGACTCTGAGTGACTACTTGGTAATTTTGATAATTTGGGGTTCAAAGAATTAAAGAGAAAAAACTTGCGGGCGCCCAAGTTGATTTTGAAAATTGAGATCCACTTTCAGAAATCAGGCAACCCTTCTTTTTTAAAAAGGTGAAGAAGGACTGTGTGTTCATTAACCGAGAAACGCTTCCTTCAATAGAGAGAATGGATACCGAACAGGGAGAGACTACTGTCAATTTAACCCTTAGAATCCTAAGAGCCCGATATATTGGCCCTGAAAACATAAGGCAAAAAAAAAGACATACTATGTTGGCTTTTATATGTTCCTCTAATATAACGGCTCTGAGTGACTACTTGGTAATTTTGATAAGTTGGGATTCAAAGGATTAAAAACTGACGACTGTCGAGGACGAGGCCGTAGAACAAAGCACGTTAAACCGACTTCTTGCCTTGCAGTTTTTGCACCTAACTCGGCGTCTTCTTTTGCCTTAAGTTCCCAGGAGAATCCAAAGGAAATATCATTATATGTACCGGGTAAAGTTCAGTGACCCCAAGGTCAAAGCCGTGGCTGTGCTGTGGCTGCTCTCACAATTTAAGTGGTGTTGTTGCAAATTCCCTAAGGAAGGGCCACAACGACAAGGCCTCGCAAATCTATTGAATTGTTAATGAAAATGAAAAAAGAAAATTAATTAATTAACATTAACAATATAATAATAATTGATAATTGTAAAATTATCATACTTGTACGTGGAAATCCATCTCAATTTTTTTTTAATCTTTGGTAGAAGCCTTCTTCAGTTTGAGGAAAAGGCGAGTTGCATTTTGTGGGATAGGAGCCGAAAGGCGAGGCGCATTATGTAGGAGGGGGGATATCGACCGCAATAGGATAGGGTGCCTCCTGCTGCACTCATGGGACAAGTCACTCACAAGTCAACCATACTCCACCAACACCAACACTACTGTACTGTCTAGGGTTTCCAGGTAGATAAAACAAGAAGAAGCAATCTCTGAATTTTCCAAGCAAATTAGCATCTTTTTTAGAGTTAAGGTTCGATACGTGTGTTTAGTGCTGCTGCTGCTTCGTTATTAAAAAAAAAAACCTGCCCGGGCATAAAAAGAACGTTATCAAAAATGATTGTTCTTCGACATTAAGGTCGATATGCCATAAAACAAAACAAACTATTTCAGTGGATTGATATTGAGAATCTACCCCAAAAAGATCGGGGACAAACAAACCATTTAGTTTCTTATATTTGTCTGTTTGTTTGTGTTTTACGGCATATCAACCTTTTTAGGTCATTTAATGCTATGAACAACTATTGTAAACACGTAGTTTTTTTTAACCCTTCGACCCTAAGGGGCCGATATATCGACCTTAGTAACCAAAGGCAAAAAATACACACTGACATTTTTCGACCCTAATATGGTTCTATAATAGAATAATGGCTCTGGCTGGGGAGTGCCTACTTGCTAAGTCAGGATCCAAAAGTAGAGGTTGAAATTGAAATATCGTTGTGAGTGTATCTTCTTTTTTTTTGCCTTAAGTCGCCAGGGCCGATATATCGGTTCTTAATAGTTTAAAGTTTAAATGTTCACCATTCAACTGATGGGTGGGGTGAGGAGATTCATTCTAATTTAAATAACGCTTTTTAACTTTTGAACATAGTTGGACCCTGACTTAAATATTACTAACAAGTCATTCCAATCAAAAAGAGCCGCCCAGTAGCAGTAAGCAGTTCTATTAGACGACCATGAAGTGGGAAGTGCCGAAATATCGGCTGTGTCTGTGTCGTCTTTTGTATCAAGGCTGATATATCGGCCATTTATGGTTTAAAGTGTTAAGTATAAAACTTGACACATAAGTTATCAATTTTTTTGTTATTTCCAGTTTATAACCAGAGAAATTGATACCAAACAAAATTGAATAAGTTTTATTAACGATTATTTAACTACATTTCAATGGTTATGAATTAAAAAATTATTTTGGATCCTGGACTTATCAAAATTTCCGGCGCTTTTGCAGAACAAGCAAATGTAGAAATTTAGCCGGAATATTTATTTTGCTCGGGGACTTTGCACCGGTTATAAGACAGCAATTTGATTGGCTAATGAAATGAACTTAATAGTGTTAAACCCTAATCCTAACCCTAGCCAATCAAATTGCTGTCTTACAGCCAGTGCAAAGTCCCCGAGCAAAAAAAATATTTCTCCATTTGCTTGTTCTGCAATGCAGAACTTCTGCATTAAAGGGTTCTAGAAGAACATATTAACGCCAAAATATTGCTGTGACTTCTTTTGCGTTATGTTGTCAAGGTCGATATATCAGCCCTTAAGGACCGAAAGGATTAAGAATAAGCAAAATAGTTGTCAAAGCGACCCAAAACAAAACTAGTCCAACCCAACCAATTCAACTTCTTAAGAAACTCATAAATGTTCTAAACCATTTCATCAAGAGTTATCTTCTCTTCTATTTACATCCCATTGCTATATTTTCTTCCTCGTTGACCCAAGATGGTTTTCTTTACTATTTAGGACTTAATTGAAAAAGCAATTAAAAAGGAATAAAAACGGAAAGAAAAGGTTATTTTTCGACATAATGTAAGCTATTTCAATCAATTATATTTCTTTCGTTACTTAAAATCTGTTGTTTTTGTTTTAATGGAATTATAGAGGTTTCTGTATTCGAAAAAGAAGACGAAGAAAAGTAGGGGAAGTGAAGAAGAAAAAGAAAAACATTTTATGGGACTTAAAACTTTTAGAAATATTTATGAATATCATACAATTAAATACAAGATTTTACAGCAATATCTATTTTTAAAAAATGAAGAAAAATATGATTAAATAACCTATCAACATTTAATGTAGTGTAATTAAGAAAAAAAGAATGCAGTTAATACGTACGTGCGTGCAGTCAGTGTCGATGTAAGTGCTCAGTGGCAGTGCCCTCACTCCATAATAACAAACTTTAATATAAAATCTTTATATAAAAAAAAACAATTAAAAATGTTAATCGAACTGATCAATTGATTATTTAGACAGTTTATTTGAGAGAAAACAAAAACAGACAAAAATTCATTTCTAAAATTTTATTCGAAGTAATTAAAAAAAAGAAATTAAACATTAAAAATGTTTTTGTTTTTGTTTTGGTTCTATTTAAATGACGCAAAATGAATTTAAACAATGAGTTCAGAGATTAATTCCGCTAAAATAAGGCTATTTAAAATAAACAAAAAAAACAAACTTTAAACATTTTGTTATATATTTGCTTCAAAACATTAAATTAATGGAATATAATTTTTGAAGTTAAAGGTTAATGTTTTGATTTTTGATTTTAAATTACTTTTTAAATTGTTTAAAACCTAATTTTGTTTTTTAAATCTTTTAATTATATTTTTGTGTCGGGGTAAAAACTAATAAAAATGAATAAGTTAGTTGATAATCTTTTTCTTTTTTTATTTGAATGTTTCCACCCACTTTTAAATTTCTTTAAAAAAAATTAAATAAAAAAAAAAAACACTTTGAAAATACATTTAGTGTGGAGGAGGATACGAACATTAAACAAAGTTATTTCAGTTTTGAAAATTTCAATTTTTTAAATGAAAACTCCGTTTGAAAAAAGATGTCTTTTTTAGAATTTTAAATTTAAGTAGAAAATTTATTTAATGGCTTTTTTTAGTGATTTTTTTTGTTGTTTTTTTTACTCGATTAGAGCACTACCCAAACCGAGAAAGAGTGTGTGAGGGAGATAGAGTGTGCAGTGCACTTGTAGAGACTTTGGCGGCTGACCTGTTTTTCTTAAAAAAAAAAAAACTAACTCAAAACTAGTCGTAGCCATTAGACTTAACTTGTTGATGTTGTTTTTAACTACTTAAAAATCTACTTAAATCGATTATTTCTAAACAACTTTTAGTTTTACCCCAAAAAGATAAACCCTAAAGGTGGACCTGACCTATACAATCGAGGCCCCCCCCTTTTAATTTTTTTTCTTTATTTTTCCATTTTTTCTGCAGAATATTATCGATTAGACATTAATCTACCAGATTATCAAAAAAAAAAATTTGAAAAATAACCATTATTTATTGATTTGGGAGGGGTGCTCACTTTTAGATACAACATTATACTAATTCGATCCCCCATATTGAAAACAATAGAAAAAATTGAAAAAAAATAAATTTAAAAGGGGGGGCCTCGATTGTATGGGTCCACCACCCTAAATTTTATCTCATTAAAAAAAATTGTAAAAATTAAATAAAACCTTGAAGTTAAGCTCACTCTTCAATCAATGAATAATCGGTAATTTTTTCATATTGGTTGTTGGTGGTGGTGGTAACTTAATTCCCGTGATTTCTGGTAAATTTTTAAACAAGACTGCCTACCCACAAATTTCATTCAGTGTCATCCATGCCATGCTTAGCCACTAAGTGGCCCCGTCGCAGAATGCGCCTTGCGGCCCCTTTACCTTGAAAAGGCAAGTTACCCTCAACCCCGCTTCAACATACTGGAACTGGAGCCTTTCGACTATACAAATATCGAGAGAGAAAGAAAGATGGATTATTGATAGATGTATTTTAAGTTTGATAATGATTTTCTAATTATTCCTAATAATGAATTATTTTGGTAATTTTTTTTTGCATTACAACCTGTGACGCCAAGGAGGAGACTTGCGGACCCTAGGGAGCTTGTGAGTGTGCCCCCACCCCACAATTGTAGGGTCTGCAGGGGGTCCTAAGCACGGCCCTGGTTTCATTATTCCTTGTTTTTGTTTACCCACTAAACATTTGTCGGATTTTTATTCTTAAAACTGCTTCTTATGCAATATGCAAGAAACTATAGCGAAATGCGTAAAATTTGGTAAATTTATAGTTTAGGCGTGAAAAATCCTCTTGTACAAAAAATGTTAGGGTCAGGGTTAATGTTAGGGTTGAGGGTTGTTTTTTGGTAGATTCGTAAACTCCGCTCAGAAATTACATAAGAAAATTATGGAATTTCTGAGCGAAGAAGCTACGAGTCTACCAAAAAACAACCCTCTACCCTAACACCCACACTTGCTTAATGATTTGTAACAAATCAAAACTCCTTAGAAACCTTCCATTTGTAAAAACATTAATATCGCCAGGAACAAATAATTTCCGATTGAAAAGAAATTATGTGCTTTAAGGATTCCATAGTATCTATGTATGATTTCACAGGCCCTCTTCATATTAATTTGATTAAACAAAAATTTCTCTTCTCAAATTTAATTTTAAATTCAATTGTTTTTTGTCCTAAGATTATTCATTTATTAAGATTGTACAAAATAAAAAGATGTTTGTTTTATTTTTCGTTCCTTCAATAAATGAATACAGAAACACTTACGTGCTTACGATGGAATAGCATAAACTAAACTACATTGATTGCATTGATACAATATAATAACAAAATTTAACTAAAATATAATAATAACAATTAAGTAGATGTATCGCACGCCTCACGAGAGCAGCAAACACGAGAGCAGGAACAACGGGTGCGACATACCCACAAGGCTCGCAGTCATTACGAGTGCTAAATTCATGAACTGATGATAAACTGTTTGAACATTTCAGGCAGAGCTGCTA
>JAUZSX010339444.1:0-10633 GCA_034780655.1 Idiosepius hallami
ACTCGCCTAGTATTAAAGGGCAAGTCATTTTATTGAACACTAAAAAAAAATAAACAAAATTGAAAGTTAAATATTTTTTTTGTTTTTTCCCTTGTATAGTCTTAATTTAAGAAAAATTATTAGCAAACGAGAGTTACCTTTACAATGTGTTATTTAACGCTAGTTGTTAAAGTTTACAGGAGACTTTAATTATTTTAAAAAATGGTTTTAAATGGAGTCTAAAGGTTCTATAAAACAATTTAATTTTTTACTACCATTATTCTTTAAGTGCAGAAGTTGCAATTTTATTTCAAATTCGATTTTCATTCCGTATTGCACTAAACTAACTTGATTTCATTAAAGATTTTACAAAAACTTTCATTTTTTTTTTTTAGTTAAAATAAAATTGAATTTTGAAATTAGTTAAGTCAATACAATTTCATTACCAAATCTTAAACAACTTTTGATTTTTATTGAAATGAATAAAATTTATAAATGAGTCAAAATCAATGTGTTTCTAGATGATGACTGAGACATAAAATAAGCTTAAACTGATTCGAAAAAAATTCATCAACTTTAGAATACCTTTAATAACAATAGAGGTGATAACTGAAACCTGAAGGGAGAAATTTATAAAATATTTTTAATAACGATAGAGATTTGTATGCATAAAAACTGATGTCTTACAAACTTTGAAAATTATATATGTGGTCCCTAAGTCAGGATAAACTTGTATTCTAAGTAAAACTTAAATCTCAAAGTAAATTCCATGGTTGGCAAGATAGAGTTAATAAAGACTTTCAAACACTTATGAAGGGTGTGTAAAAGTAAGGGTAGATAATCAAGTCAGCTTTTTCTAAGAAGGGAGATAACTGTGACCGGAAATCGCTGATTCATATTCTGTTTTTCTTTTTGAAGCTCTTTAACGTTTCAAAAAACTTTGTCTTAGACAAAAAGGTGATACAAATTAATTTGCAATATTTGTCGGTAAAAAAAATAAAATCTGAAATAATGCCGAAAGATATTGGGGCTTATCTTGCTGAACAACAAAGGAACAGTACGGGACAAACGACTTTAAAATGGACAGAATTAGAAGAACTCTATAACAAAAAGTAAGACAAATATTTTTTTTAAAATTCTTTTTAAGCCGGTTTTCATTTTTTTTTTCCTTCCAGAAATCAAATATTCCTTAAAATGTTGATTAATTATTTAATTACAATTTATGATCTTTTATTTGAAGCATAGCTTAATTTTTAGCTGTGAGATTTAATTCAGAATTTATTTTCACTTTTGTTTAAAACTTTTTAAATAAAAATAATCAAAAATTATGCAAAAATAAAATTTAAAAAATCTTAATTTTTTATTTGTTTAATATTTCTCAAATGTTCAGAAATCATGACCGAAAAAGTATTGTAAGTGAAATTTAGAAAATAAAAAATAAACACATTTTTAATTTGTTAAATAAATAAAATTTACTTTATCAATAAAATTAACATAAGGTTATCAGTGATCTGCAATAATAAAAAATATTTTTAATCAATCACAAAAAATATTCTGTTCTTTTTTTTAAGCTTAAACTAGTTCTCAAAGTGACTAATTTACTTAACGCATTCTTTCTTAAAATAGTTCAAATATTGAAATTTATTGCTGATGATTGTCTGATTTTATTTATTTAATAAATAATTTGGCCTTAGAATTTTTTCTCAAAGATTCTTTAGGTAAATTTTTACTTTCGGCTCGAATTTACACCAATAATCAGATTGACAAAAAATATTTTTCTGATATATTTTGTTGTGTTTGTGCTGTAAAAGAATAAGCTGTTTCCATCGAAAAACATTCCCTGCTCCTACACCTATCACCCCCCAAATTACTTGATATTAAGGATTTGGGACAAAAATCCACCCCATCCTAAAACAGTGAACAGTTAAAGACTAACCCTAACGGCGCTCTGGTCAGCTGGCCACTATTTGGTTACTCACTCATTCATTCATTACTTTATCATTAAAAAAATAATCATTAAACATACTTGCTTTTTATTAATTAATATGATCTCGTAAAAAAGATATTTCTAACTATTTATCAGTTTTTCTTGTTCTTTTTTTTAAAATTTGTTAAACAAATTAATGTGGGATATTTTATTTTTACTTGGTGAGCAGCCAGCAGCAGCAGTCAGCACAGATACCAGGTTTGGCTCAAGGCAATTTTTAAGGAGAATGCAATGGTTTTGACTGGGATTTGAACCCGCATACTATTGCAGCCCCGAGCTTTTACTAATGCTCTCCAACTTTGCTGCCCAATGTGGATATATGTTTACTAATATTTTTGTTAGCATTTTTTCTTTTAAACTATAACTTTTTTGTAGTTTGTAAAAAAAAAAAAAAACTCTTTTTTCTATAATTTAAAGTACAAAAAAATCTCACTTTTTTTATTTAAGTATTTTTAAGTTAAAATACTTCTTCCAAATTTGGTCTTCATAAATTTTTTTTTTTTTTTTTTTTTTACAGATTATGGCACCAATTGACTCTGAAGTTGCTGGATTTTGTAGAAGATCCAATATTTAACAAAGGAGACGGTCTCATCCGTGTAAGTGAAACTTTTCATACAAAAAAAATTGTTCCATCAGATGTTTATTTAAACTGTAGTTTTTAAATAAGTAAAAACCTGGTTCAACTATAAATGATTTGTTAAAAAATTATATATTTGTTGAGGAGAGATTAATTATTCATTTCACTGTGACCATTAATCCAAATGAATGGATAATTCAATAATCCATATAATTGTTGTTGACATCAACATTCAATAGATAATCAATAATTAGGGCTGTGTGTGACAATTTGCTTGTAAAGAATATTTTTTATTATGGCTGTGACAAGAATATTCTTTAATAAAAGGATATTGTCACAGCCCTAGTAGTATCTACATAGTAAAAAGAAATGGTAAAATCGTAAAATAGTCAAGTAGCGACAAAAATACTTTTTATTAAAGCATATTGTCACAGCACTATTAATAATTATATATTGTAACTATTTCTCTAATATTAAATTAATATAATTAGTTGTGTATAAGTTTTTTGTTGTGCAGAGTTTTATTATAGACATGAATAAACAGAGTTTAAGGAACCTAAAGACATTATGAGAATAGAGATAAGATATTTTGAAATGAAAACAATACGAAATTTTTATATTTATATATAAATAAAAAGGTAAAAAGAGTAAATTAAGTTAAAGGATGAATTACTTCATTTCTTTGGATTTTCTAAATATTTTCAAGAAAAATAAATCTTCATTTTTTTTTCTTTAATATTATCTTTCTTTTTTTTCAGCTTTATGAAAATTTTATTTCAGATTTTGAGCACAGGTAAAAACAAAACATTTTTATTTTTTTTTCTTTATTTCTTCTTTAGTTAGCATTTTATTGTTTTTTTGTTTATTCTATTTTACTTTTTATCTTGTTCAGTTTGACATTTAAGCCTAAAAGAATTTTAATTGAATTTTTCTATACTTTTTTTTAAATTACAATTATTTATACATATAAATATTCAAATCAGTGAATAAAAATAGTCACCAATCTGATATAGAGTTGGTATGAATTGAATAAAAAGCTTAGTATAATTTTAAAAGATGAACTATCACTACCTACCTTTTAAACTTCTAGAAATCTTCCTCAATAATCCTTCTATTTCAAATTTTCACCTGATAATCCTAATAGTGAAACCCAAGCAGAAGGTCTTCATTAATGAATATCCAATTCATGTACATTTATATATAAACAGATACTACTTTACCCACCAAACTGGTCATAGTGCACTTTCCATTCCTCTCTGGATTGAGCCTTCCTCATTATGTAGCTCTAAATGTATGTCGTCAATCCACCATTTTGTAGGCTTTCCGAGCAGATATCACTCTTAAACTGTGCTAGTCTACTGATAATTGGTGATCTAAGCAATGTGTCTTGCCCATCCCAACTTTTGCTTCTCGTACCTCATGATGACATCCCTCAAGCTGGACTTCTTTCTGGTTTTGAAATCAGAAAGATATATATATATATATATATAAAACCGCTTGAAAGCTGTACATACTATTGTTTATAACATGAAGACTACAGATTGAAATTTCTCTCTTTTGATTAGAAATTCTGTCTTGTCACGTTCAAGAAGACACATTTGATATTCCTGAATGGGAAAGCCAAATTGTGCACCGAATAATTTTTTCCTTTCCAATGAACAATGTCATTTCTATACATAACACTGAAAACTATCAAATTTGTGTTACCTTGTTTTTATAATTTGTCTTTTCTTCATTTTCTATTTTATAGAATCAATTCATTGGCTCTAGTGGAAATTGTCATTCTGGTCGTAAAACAAATCTCTGGTTAGCCTAAATTTTTATTTTCTTTCATCAAGAGAAAAACAAATAGGTTAAAAATGAAAAAGTGAAACCGTTTTAGCATAAATGAAATTTTTACACAAGTGATATTAAAAATTCCTACAAATAAATAACTACTTATCACCTGAACAGTCATATGGATTCAAAACACAAGTAACAAAACAAATAATGTGTGTGTATAACATGTATATATATATTGAAATATATATATATGTGTGTGTGTGTATAACATGGACTGCGAATGTGGGGTATTGGTAAAAGCTTGGGCCCTGGAATCGTAGTATGTGAGTTCAATTACTAGTCAAAACCATTGCTTTTACTTTTAGCTGCCTCAGGCAGATGGGGATTATTAGCTCGGGAGAGCAAATCATTTAGGTACAGGACAACACTGAATACAAAAAGCCTAGGTATATAGAGTACGTAAAATGGCCTTGTGCCTAACTTGGATTGGTGCTCGACCAAGTAAATATACGTATAACATAAAATCAAGATCTATATCAACTAAACTGTCATGGTTTCACTTTTTCATGTTATAACTTCATACATATATAATTAAGAAATATATATAAACAGCTAAAAACTAAAATGTATTCATGCCAATGGTAAATTATTACCAAAATTGCATGCAAGGTGAAATGAGTTCATAATTCTAATTAACCCATGAAATACAATATTTGTAAATAGCAAGAAAAGAAAAAGTTTTTCTCTGTTTAATAGAACGTAATGACATATAAATATATATTTTCATTGAATAACTATGCATACATTAAATTATTAATGGTAGCTATGACTTTATTTGAAAGGTTGTTCCAAAAGTAATACCTCCAAATTTTTTTTGAAATTTTATCTGAATAGATCAAAGGGGATTGCAAATTGTGTTGTTATGATGACCAAACTTATTCATTCATGACCAGAAAGTTTCATATTTCATCTTGCAGATATTGACAAAGTGAGACTCTGAGACTCTAAGAAAGCAACTCTTGTCTAGACATGCATCAAAAGCAGAAATGTATGATTGAATTTCTTCTTACAGAAAGAATTGAACTGATCAACATTCACTGGTGCCTGTTGAATGTTTACAAAGCTAATGCAGTTGATATCAGCACAGTTAGATGGGTCCATTAATTTCAGAATGGTGACAAAGATGTGAAAAAATGCACTCTGGATCTGAAAATGGACTGCCTCGTTTATTGAAAACAATCGTGTAGAAAAACAGATTCTTGAGCATTAAGGTTGCTCGTTTTAATGGTACCACTCTCATCTTTGTAACTCTTTAACTTTTAAAAAAATAACTTTAAAAAATAGTTGGCATTAATTTTGGAATGACTCTTGTATATATAACTGAAGAAATTGCCTGATGTGTGAAGTGTATTCTGAAACCAAGTTTGTCTTCCTTAATTTCAGATCCTAATAAAGCTGTTGAATTTTTGGAAAAAATTCAAGAAAAGGTTTGTGGATTTTATTTACCTTTTTTCAAATCTATTTAAAAGAAAGAAAAATATTTTGATTGTAACTATTGTTTGCAGGGCCAATTTATTTCAAAGTGGTCCAAATTCTAAGATATTTTATAAGAAGGGAAACAAAATGAATACAAATCCAATGAATATTTTACCAGCAGTTATAGTTATAGCAACGGTAATATTAATCCAATCATCGCAAAAATATAATTATGTCTTAAGAGATTTTGCTCTTTGTATGAATAATGGTTAATATGCTTTTACGTAAAAAACAAGCAAATACAACTAATATCAACTATGGGTTTTTTTTTTTTAGGTAAAATCCAACGAAGAAGCCAAGATTTTGGTTCAAACGACCATTGCAACACTGAAGCTGAAAAATAACCAACTCGAAGAAACTAAAGTAAGTCTCTCTCTCTCTATTAAGATAGAGAAGTGGTAGAAGTTTAGACTCTTAAATATTATCAGACTAGTTCAAATCCCAGTCAAAACCATTACATTCACTTCCAGCAGTCATGGGCTGATGAATTTTGCTAACCTCATGAGTGTAACTTATTTAGGTGTAAGGAAAACACAGATTCAAAAATCTGGTTAGGTGAGACTCAACAACTCGAGGAGAGTAACTTGTCTAAGTGAAGGGCAATACTGATAACAAAAGCCTAGGGATATAATGATAAGTATGAACTGTCCTTGTGCCTAACTTGGCACTCAACTGAGTAGATATTCTCTTCTCTTTCTCTCACTTTTTCTTTGTCAATTCCTTTTCTCTCTTTCCACTCTACCTGTTTGTATGTCCTCTCGGTTTCTCACACTTTCTCAATCTATCAATCGTCTTTCTGTATTTCTTTTTTCTCCCTTTTATTTCTCATTCTGTTTCTTGCACTTCCTTCCTTCCTCTATCTTTTTCCCCTCTCCCTCCACTTGCTCTATCTGTTTCTGCCTGTCTCTCTCTCTCACTCTCTTATTTTCTGTCTATTTAATTTTATTTTAGAAAATCATTGAAGAAACTCGTGAACTTCTAGAAAGCCTTGATGGAGTGACAACAGTTCACAGTCGTTTCTATAATCTGTCCAGTTCTTACCAACATATCATCAAGAATCATGCTGAATATTACAAAGATGCACTTCATTTCTTGGGATGTACAAAAATTGAAGAGATTCCACGTGAGTTTACGCAACTTCTTGTCTTTATTTATATATCTATTATGCCCTTTTTTTTTTTTTTAAATTATGATTTGGTTTTCTTCAAAGTAAAAACAATATTATAAACAATGCATTTAAAAACAATGATATAGTACACAAACTCAACTTTGTTGGTTTGTAAACATTTTATCTGATCTTGACCCTTAATAATCACATCAAACATTTTTTTTTTCAAATTGAAAATAATATTAAACACGAAATTTGGTTTTTGAATAATGATTAATGATTACTCTCTATTTTAAAGCAGTGCTCCAACGGGGTGGTACTGCCCACTTTGGGAAACTTTGCCATAATGCAAAGAAATCTAAGCAATGTGACTCCATTTGTTTCATTTATTTGTTTCAGTTGAGGATCAACAACAGAGAGCTTATCATTTAGGAATCGCTGCACTTCTTGGCAATGGAGTTTATAATTTTGGAGAACTGGTAAGAATTATGTTTACTGCCATATATTTTCAAATATAAGTCGATTCTGAATATAAGACTAGGTAGTATTCTACCCAAAAACTCAGGAATTATCTGACTTGAATATGAGTCGAGTCTACAGCCATCTGTTAAACCTTGGCTGTTATACAATATAAATAAAAACTTCAACCGTTATAAAAAAACGCTTTTCATATGATACAAGCATCATATAAAAAACGTTTTTTATCAGAAATTTTTAACAGGCTACTATAAACACATTAAAAATATTCTTTGACTTTAACAATAAAGATAAGACCAAAAAGTGTAACTTGTATATGTGCGCATGGCAGGTAACTCCTAATAATGTAATCTTATGTTACCACCGTCAAAATTATGAGCATGTGTTTGGGAAAATGAAAACCTATTGTTCTGAAAGGCTGAAACTAATATAATTCTTTATTTGCTATAACCAATGAATAATACGATTTATTATGTAAAAATCGTGTAAACTATAAGTTTTGACAAGTTAAAACAAATGACTATGACACGGAAGTGAAATAGCCAGTGTTAAGGCCTTGTTTTATATATGATCTAGATCTATTCCTGATCATTCAGACATGAGCATTGAATATAAATATTATAAATTACCCTAACATAAGTCGATATTCCACAATATGAATTTTTTACCAGACAAAAAAAACTATCTTTAATTTTTATTCTCTTCTTTTCTTTTTTCTTTTTTTTTTTTTAGAATTTTGCTTTTCCTTTCTCTTCTTTTTTCTTTTATTCATAAATTATTTTCACACTTTTCTTCTCAATCCAGTTGTTGGGGATTTACACTTAGATCACCTTTGCAAAGAATTCCAAGTTCTCTAAACAAGCATCCTGACCACAATATTAAACAGCATCTACATCCTAGTCATTAGATTGACTGATGCCATCATTGTTATATTTATCTTTAAAATACAATTTCGTGATACATAAAAATTTCAAGTTTTTCTATGCTTAGTTTCTCTATAAAGAATGTTTCAACAAAACCTAATTTTTCTATGAAGAATATTGAATACATTCCATAAAGTTAATAACCAAATAACTGTATGTGATATTGAATGACTAGAAAAGTGTTGATATTCTGTAAAACAAAATAACTAACCTGCCTTTTTTTTTTCAATGTTGTATTTATTCTGTTTCTTTCATTTTGAACTATTAGTAATTGTAATCTTGTTCTTTCAGTTGGCGCACCCTGTGCTGAACAGTTTGAGTGGGACAAATAGGGAATGGCTCGTACAAATGCTTTATGCTTTTAACAGTGGAAATTTGATCAAGTTTGAAAACCTTAAAAATTCCTGGATGGCTGTTGTGAGTTTTAGGGAATTTCTTATCTTTTTTTTTTTTTCACAAACTGTTTTGGGCCACAGACATTGTTAAAACATTTACTAAAGCAATGTTTTTTAATCTTAATCCCCTATTTTTAACATGATCTTGTCTCGCCCCCTCCTTCCTTACAGAATATGTAATGATTCATTAACAGTATACTTAATACAAAACAAAAAATTAAATAGCCATCTCACACTCCTGGAATGCTGCCTCGCATCCCAAAGGGGTTTGAGCACATTTGTTTGAGAAATTCTGTACTCTAGTGTATTTATCATTCATTATAGCATAAATTTTTTTTAAAAAGTCATTTGTGTGATGCTGTTGTGCACGTCTTGATTTACTGCAAATACTTAGTAACTGGCCAATTGATTTTGGTGAAAACAAAAACAAAAAACATTAGTTTCAAGCCTGTTCAATCTTATAAATAAAGATATTTCATGTTAAAGTAGCCATTGTGTGACTTACTAATCTGGGAGTAGGTACCAACAAATATCTTGACCCATTAAGGAAAACAATTGGAATTCATGTTGATTTTAAATAGGAATCAATAAAAATTTGGACAAAGGAAATGGAATTTAAATAGAATTATTTAAAAAAAAAAAATAATAATTGATCAAAGATAAATTGAATTGCAGTAAGATGGATTTTTTTTTCTAGAAAAAAACAAAGAGAGTCAGTAAAGTACAGAACAAAAACACTAAATAACATGGTTGCCTCTTACTAGAAGTGAATATGCATAAAGAAAGCAAATTACCAAATGAATAATTTATGTTAATCATTGTTGATCTTGTAAGGGTAATGGAGGCAAAACTTGATGCACTTTGTAATTGGTGACTGCCCCTTCTTGACAGAAGATTGGCCGACTCAAAGAAGGGCTACACATGAGCGAGCAACATGCGTGTAAGGGCTGCCCTTCTTAAGTCGTCTGTACATAAAAAATTACGACACGCACAATCCGCTCTCGTTCCACCTAGACGTGTTAATCAGTGACAAGCCGACTCAAGATGACTGATTGTTTAGGTGGAATGCAGGTTTTATGTCAGTGTTTCCTTCTCGTAGACGGAAGTCTTACGAGTCCGTCGTCCCGAGTGGATGATAGAAAAATAGGAAAGTAATTTCCGACAATATATGATAGAAAATTATTAGAAAAAACAAAAAAACAATAATGTACATTAGTGCCAATGCGTTTCGGATGTTTTTTCTTCTTCAGGGCACCTTTATTGATATTATTATTGTTATTAATACCCTGTTCATCAGGTCCAGTTAGGGACAAGGTATTTTCGATGTTGTAACAACAAACAAGTCATTTTTTTTTAAAAAGAAAGTTTCAAAGACATAAAATTTATAAACGGATGTAAGATGATGACGTCATAACGTGGATTTTTACTTGAGAAAATTGTCACGCAGGGGCACCGCGTGCTGGTTTGTTACTTGCCCTATTTTCTAGTAAATTCAAATAATCAATTTGGTAATTTATTTTAATGACTAGAAATCTGTGAAGAAGCCATGGAGTATTGCGGTCTCTTTGGGGCTTGTTCCCCCTCCCCTGTAATTGCAGGGTCTGCGGGGATCCTAAGCATGGCTCTGGTTGTATGGATTGTTGTTTATGTGCTTATGATTAAATTATTAATTAAAAATAATTCACAAGAACATTTAGACTCAAACACCAATTTGTAAGACACGAAGCACTTTATATTTTCATTTACAACTCATTCTTTTGCTTGTGTGCGTGCGTGCGTATGTCTGCAAATGTGTCAACGCTCATCATAGCAGTGGTTGTCAAAATGCTGTCATTCTGTGTGCACGGGCTGGCCGAGAGAGAGGTACTG
>JAUZSX010339455.1:0-10632 GCA_034780655.1 Idiosepius hallami
TAGTGATAGTTAGTTCAAACTGCATATGAACACCCATGGGTGCCATATTTAGTGATAGTTAGTTCAAACTGCATATGTACACCCATGGGTGCGAAAATACACTAATACCAATGAATTCATTGCTAATTCTTTTTTATACTAAATGCAATAGCTTTGACTGGGATTTGAACTCGCGTATTGATTACTATTCATTACTAAAAACAAAATACGCTGACATAATAACAATTGAGAAATGAAATGTTGGTGCCTTTAGTCTAAGATGTATTTCTTTAGAAATAAATGTTTTATTCTCAACTATCGTAAACAATGCAGAAGCATGTTTGAACAGCCTTATAAGATTTAGTCTACTCAGTGTTTAACCGCGTTTGCGGGGAGTTAGCTGGGCTTTTTTTCCGACCCAGCGCAAACTTTTGGGTATGATGCAGCTTGTTCCCCTCTCCCTAATACACTGGCTTATTCTAAGGATCAGCCGAGGATGATATAGTCTGGGATTTTGGTTAAGGTGCTTGCAGGTATTTTTTTCGTGACATCATCACTAGTTGCCTGTCTAACGAAAGACTAAGGGTGCATCTACCAAGTGATTTAACCGGGCATGCAGATAGTAACCCGGGTACTTACGACCCCGAGGAGGGTTACGGTACCTGATATACTTAAAAGTGTAATGTAATTATGGATGTCTTGGTCATCCGTAGTTACACCCCCTCCTTAATAGGAAGTGACATCATTTGGTCACGTGATCGGAAGTTAAAGTGAGACAGTCTTTTTTAGTTTGTCAGGCCTGGCCATCAAAGGGTGAGAAAGGCAGCTGCCTGCACGCACGCGCAAGGGGGGCGCAACGAATAAACAATGGGAATTCACAATCGAGGCGTACATGTCTGTCGTTTTTTTTGGGGGGGGGGACTTCTATTGCAGGTTCGAGTCCATCGCCCCTTAGAGAAAGTAAGATCACGACGCCTGAACTCAACTACCCGAAGTGAAAGACCCGGTCATCCAGTTCCAGGTAATCTCTGACTCACCAACACGTAACAAACGGCCATCTGTCTAACCCCTGACCTTTGCTTAACTTGGGTGATCTGACAGGAACCGAGGTCTCCAACGTAACTGGGCGTACAAAACACATATGACAGTGAGGTAAACTTTGCTTGAGTAAAAATGAATTCGTTAAATCTGTGTTTAGGGTGCGCTTATACGTTTACCCAGGCATCGTGTTTCTGTGACTGAGGTTACGTCAATGCATTTATCGACAGTCCAGTGTCCTTCACCGTGACTGAGGGTGCATCTTGGTGTGTATTGACAGTTCTTTGTCTCGCTGCAACTGAGAGTGCGTCTACCCGGTTATCGACGGTTCTGTGTCTCTGGCTGCGATTGAGGGTGCGTCTATCGACGGTTCTGTGTCTCTCACTGCGACTGAGGGTGCGTCTACCCGGGTATCGACGGTTTTGTGTCTCTCACTGCGACTGGGGGTGCGTCTATCGACGGTTCTGTGTCTCTCACTGCGATTAAGGGTGCGTCTACCCGGGTATCGACGGTTCTGTGTCTCTCACTGCGATCGAGGGTGCGTCTACCAGGCTATCGACGATTCTGTCTCACTGCGACTGAGGGTGCGTCTAGGCATCTATTCACGACCCTGTGTCTCTCGCTTCCACTGAGGGTGCGTCTAGGTGTGTATCGACGCTTCTGGATTTCTTTCCAATATCATTCGCTGCGACTGCTATTGTTGTTTCTGCTATTATCACCCAGCTGTAGTCTTCTGTCCTCGCTTTTCCTGACGCAAAAAAATGCAAACGCGTGCAACAAACAAACCATAACACCTCCCACACCCATCTTCTCTTCTTGTTGTTGGGGGTGGAGGCCTATTTTATTTCTTTCATAGTCATCATCATCGGCTGCCTCACATAACAAAATACATACACACATTCTGACACACACTTAGAAACGCGCACAGATTTACAAAGTTTCACACTGACTCGCAATCCCTCGTGCATTCAGTGCAGTTCAGTATGGAGTCTTCGCACACTTAGAATTACTTCGCGTGAACATTTAGTCCCCCCCTCTCTCTCTCTTTCTCTCTCTCTCTATTTCTCTCTTTTATTCTCTTTCTCTTCCTCTCTTTCTCTTTCTCCCTCTTTATCTCTTTTTCTTTCCTCCTTTATCTCTCTTTCTCTCTCTCTCTCTTTATCACTCTGTCTCTTTCTCTCTCTTTCTCTCTAACTCTTCCTTTCTCTCACTCTTTCAATTTCTCTCTCTTTATTCTCTCTCTTCTCCAATTTCTCTCTTCCCTCTCTGTCACTCTCTGTCTCTGTCTCTGTCTCTCTCTCTCTCTCGCTCTCTCTCTCAGAAATTACAATTAAATTCTTCCGCCATCGTCGTAACTTCCGGTTTCCCGCCAATATTTCCCGTGATTCTCTTTTTCTTTTCTTTGGAGGAGGAGGAGGAGTGGTTTTCGGTCAAGAGGAGGGAAAAGAGAAATCCAAAATGGCGGACTTCTCAATTCTCAATTCGATTCATTAAATTATTCCAGTCGACAAAGTTTTCTTTATCTCCGTCCTGAAAGATAGCAAAAAAAAAAAAAAAATAGAAAATTTCGACCTAAAAGACTCACAACGACTTTGAATATCCATCTATCTACCCCAAACCCCCACTGACCGCACCCAGCCAAGTCAACGCTCACTTAAAACCCCGCCCTTTTCCCCTCTAGGTATTATTTGACAAAAGAAGACCCTGTTTGGGGGGTATCTTTAGCGTAGAACAGGAAGTGGAGAAAGCGTTGGGGGGAGGTAATTTTGATGGGGGAATGCTTTCAAAGCCCATCGAAATTCTGATAGTTGAATCTTAAACCATGTTATTCAATGTTGTTGAAGATAGAAAGTAAATGAATTGAACGGGGGTCATCTAAACACTTATGGCTTAGGGACATTTTTGTCAAACGATTTGCCAAGAACACTATTAATTGCGAGATGATAGAATCGGCAAAATTGTAGTTTGAAGGACAAAATAGCCTCGACTCGATATTCACATAAACAGAACATTTTCCCCAATCACCGTTATGTTACTTTAAAAAGTAAGATTACAGTTTGTACGACAAAATAACAATATATATATATATATAACATAATGAACAATCTAATTAGAACAATATTTTTTTACGTCATCATTTTTTCCGTCATCATATTTTAAGAATTTTTGAAGACACTTCTTTTTCAAATTTTAACGTTTTTCAACAGATATTTTCATTTTTTATTTTTTTCTTCTTTCTAACCGTTTTTTCCTGTTTAGTTCAGTAATATGTTTTAGAAAAAATAGTTACTTAGTTTCTGACGAAGGATTCAGGTGGATCCGAAATATCATAATAAAAAATATCATTAATACTTTCTTCAAAGATTTTATATTTTATCTTCTTTTTATATCTCTATATATACTATATATAAATATATATATATATTAGTTAAGTGTAGACACGGTGTCAACAGCCCTCGGCAACTGCCAATTACCCGCCTACGTGGTAGTCAGTGAGCTCATCAAAGTGCTCAATACGGTTGTAGAGCTGTAATTTTTGGCTTTCAGCCTGATGACCGCGTAGGTAAGAAACTAGCAGTTGCGGACGGTTGTTGACCGTGTCTGCACTTTACTAATATACACGCTCTATCACTGATATTGAGCACTCTAACTATAAATTTAAGCAACCTTATTACTTAGAATAATATATATATATATTATAGTTAAGAAAAGACTCGGAGTCAACTGCCTTCGGTGACTGCCAATTTCACGCCTTCGCGGTCATCAGATGAGGTCTGAGGACCGTTCAGGCGAGAAACTGACAGTCACCGAAAGCCAGTGGCTCAGTGTCTTCTCTTAACTAATATACACGCTCTATCAGTAATGTGTGTGTGTATGTATGTATAAAATAATTTTGCAATCCGTCTACATGCCTGTTTCGCCTTTCGTGGCTCGTCAGGACAAACAACATGTCTTTCTCTTGTCAGGACCGAACGCAAACCTACATAATACTGGTCTAACATACTGACCACTGACCTATCAGCGGACTTGTCGTAGGACGGGTAATTTCTTATAATCGATGTCAGCCGTTTCTAATCTTTGAAAAGGAAGTCCTCACAATTACTGACGTCTCACATAACAGTAAAACTAGTCTGAACACTTTAAATTCTAAACAAATTGTTTAGAATTAAAAAGAAACATAAAAGAAAAGCAAAGGAAACTAAGATAGATATGCCGTTGAAGAAACGAAACAAATAAATGCAGTCAAAATTATTTCTTCCTTCCGGTTCGAATCCAAAATGATTTCCCGCTCTGAAGGCCGAATCAAAATGGCGTCTTTTGGTTTGTCTATTTTTTTTTCTTTTGGTCTCGATTTGTTTCTGATTGTTCGATTTAATGACTGCAATTTGACATTGAAGAAGGGGTGGGTGGTGGGAGTGGCTTGGGCGGATGGTTTTTATTGAAGAGACAACAACAACAACAACAACAACAATCATAATAATCATAATAACAATACCAATAAAAGCAATAATGATAATGGTCGCAATTATGGTAAACAATGACAATCTACAGCAATGAAATAAATCGGAGAGAGAGAAGTTTTCTCGCTCAACAAAAACAACAACAATGAAAAACCATAATAATAATAATGATAATAATAATTAGAAGGAGAAGAAGAAAGAGAAGAAGGAGGAGGGGGAGGAGAAAAAGAAAAGAAAGTGTAACCCAGTACAAGAAGGTATTTTTTTTTTTTTGCTTCAACGTTTCGTTTTCCTCAGGGTTGCGATTTTCAATGGCGGTCATTTAATGCCGTGAACAATTTTTTTTTATATACGTTCTTTGTTGTCCACAAATAGCTGTATGAATAACATAATATGCCCCATTGCTGATGTAACATATGGATTTATACCTTTCCGAAGGTTGTCTGCGAATATTATATTTACTCGGTGAGCACCAACCCAAGTTTGGCACAAGGTCATTTTTACGTGCTCTTACCCGGGCTTTTTGCATTCGCTGTTACCTTCACCTAGATGAGATGCTCTCCCGAGTTAACGAGCCCCATGTGCCCGAGGGTGTGTGCGACTATGTGTGTATATGTGCGTGCGCGCGCGTGTGAGTGTGGCTGTACGTAAAATTGCCAACTATTAAAAAGCTGTTTCGTCGTCCTAAGTAAAGGGCAACACTGATTTCCAAAACCAGGCAGGCGTGCCTCAAGAATTTTAGTGACTAAGAAAAGAAAACTTTGAAAAAGAAATCTTACCTGACGTTGAAATTACTCGACAATCTGCCATAAAGCACATTTTTTTTAAAGATAATAGCTCGTAATTTGTATAAGGCATATTGTATCTGAGCATCAACATCACCAAGCCCACCCCTGAAAGAAGAAGTAAAAAAGACGAATAAAAAAAGAAATAGAAGAGGAAGAAAAAAAATGAAGTAAACATAAGGGAAGAAAGGAAGAAAAAAGAAAAAGGAAAGAAAAAAAAAGAAAAGAAAAAAGGACGAAAGAAAAAGAAGAAAAAGATAGAAATATTCCAAAAAGAAGAAAAAGAAATATTCCAAAAAGAAGTGAAATAAGAAGGAAAAAAAGGAAGAAGAAAGAAAGCAGAAAAAAAGAGGAAGAAGAAAAAGAAAAAGAAAAAAGAATAAAAAAGAATTAAAAAAAAGAATAAAAAAAAGAATAAAAAAAAGAATTAAAAAAAGAATACTCAGAATTTCCCCTCCCCCCATTCAAAACCCGATTCTCCAATTTATCATCAATATCGAAAATAAAATCCAAAATTAAAAACAAAAATCCAATTCTTTTCCGCAATTCTCGATATTTCACAGATCGATATTTCACTGTCAAAAATCAATGAAATTCAAAGCGAATTCGGTTCGAACCCAGTTCTATCTCCCCTCACCCTCCACTCATCCTTCTACCTTTTGCCAAAAAAAAAAGAAAAAAAAGTCAAGTCAAACTAAAACAACAAACAATACAAATAATTCCGCCATTGATCTGGTGACACAATTCATCACATGACAGTTATGAACGCCATTTGCATTTCCCTACTTTCCCGCCAAAGGTGAATTGTAAAAAAACAGAAAAGAAAATCAGAAAATCCAGAAATACAAAGTTTCTTGTTATTAGAAGTTATTCCACTTGGTCTGACATCATAGGACTGGTTTCATAGAGCAGATTTTATGGGGCTATGCTGATAGGGGGCAATTTGATAGAGGCAGTCCTGATAGGGCTAATTTCATGGGGCAGATTTTATAGGGCTAAACTGATAGAGGCCAATTTGTTAGGGGCAGTCCTGATAGGGCTGATGTCATGGAGCAGATTTTATACGACTAAACTGATAAGGGCCAATTTGATAAGGGCAGTCCTGATAGGGCTGATGTCATGGAGCAGATCTTATAAGGCTAAACTGATAGGGGCCAATTTGATAAGGGCAGTCCTGATAGGGCTGATGTCATGGAGCAGATTTTATAGGGCTAAACTGATAGAGGCCAATTTGATAGGGGCAGTCTTGATAGGGCTGATGTCATGCAGCAGATTTTATAGGGCTAAACTGATAGAGGACAATTTGATAGGGGCAGTCCTGATAGGGCTGATGTCATGGAGCAGATTTTATAGGGCTAAACTGATAGAGATCAATTTGATAGGGGCAGTCCTGATAAGCTTGGTTTTATGGAACTGGCTTTACGGTGCTAAAATGCTGGAACCAATTTGATAGGGCTGCCCTCAAAGGATTGGTTTCATAGATCTGGCTTAATAGGGTTAATCAGATAAGATCCAAGTTGATAGGACTGGCTTTATAGGACACACCTGATAGGGCTGGTCTAATGGATTTGGTTTCATAGAGCTGGCCTGATAGGGATGACCTGATAATGTTTATCTGGCAAAGTTGTTCTGAGGTCAGTCCCTTGAGGTGATTCCTAACAATTCAGGTCAGATCAGTGAACATAATCAACAATAGAACGATCTTGCGGTCAGCTTCCTTAAAGAAAATTCGAAAGTTCTAACATTAGTCACCTCCCCCAATGACAACCTCCTCTCCTCCGTAAGAACCTTTGACCCTGACGTGTAGAGCTGTTACGTCCAAGCTTTTATGTAACGCGCAACGTTACTAATTATAGCTTAAAAAAAAACTTTATTTTGACTTGACTTTATTTAAAAAACTATATTTTATAGTTTATTAAACTTTATTAACTTGACTTTATTTAAAAAACTAAAATCAGAAAATAATATTTTTGGCTTAAGCAAAACCAGAACGAGTTTCAGGAATTCAATCTTATGGTTTGCTATAAAAAGAAAAAAAATGGAACTAAAAAATGGATTAAAAAATCATAAAAAGCAATTTCAAGAAAAACACCCCAAAACGCGACACGAACAAAAAAAAAAAAACATTTAAAAAAAAATAAAAATAAAATTTAAAAAAATGAAATAAAATAAAAATGAATATTAAGATATTCTTTCGAAAAAAAAAATCTTATGAAATAAGAAAATCACGGAACGCGAAAAAAAGCCTAAAAAAACTGTCAAATTGGGAGTCCAAATTTATTATTAATTCTGGAACAAAAAAATGTTTATCCTAATAAATTATAATTCTGTTGAAGCATCATATGATATAGATAATAATAAATATAAAGTTATAAAGGGTTAAATGATGCGTTAAAAGTGTAAATCAGTAATATTTCTCCATTATCAAACTATTGGTCTTTTTGTGCTTGTCTTTGAATATAGAAAAATAATCTACTATGACAGGCACAAAAAGACCAATAGTTTGATAATGGAGTTATAACTCCGAAATATTACTGACTTATAATTTTAAGGCACCATTCACGCCTTAATAAAATGGAATCTGGTGATAATTTTAGATTTCGTTTCAAGATGCGTTTAGACCTTCACCGACAATAGTTTAGACCTGGTACCATAGAGTCTTTAGACATTTAATCACGATAGTTTAGACGTTCATTCTCGAAGGTTCTTTATTCCTGATGGTTTTAAATCTCAATTTCCAATGCTTTATTTTAGTCTCCAATTGAGGAGGCTTCATGGCATCAATTCAAGATTCACTAATATTTCGCCGCCAGGTCAGAAGCTTCTTCGCTACAAAGATGTAAGAACGCGGTACTTGATGAACATCAATGTCAGGAATTGGTTCTGACTGACTTTGTCACAATAGACACAATCCCGGCATCCATACATGTGGGAATTGCGACAGGAAAATTCACACTTAAAAATGTCTACGCCAAAACATCAGAGGATAAAACCCCCAAGGACCCAAAGAGTCATCGTCAAAACTGATGGACTAGAGAGAGAGAGAGAGAGAGAGAGAGAGAGAGAGAGAGAGAGAGAGAGAGATTTTGGAGTGGTGTTTAGTTGTGGAAATGTGTGTGTGTGTGTGTGATGAGAGCATTCATAGGTGTGTGTGTTTGTGTATGCGTGCATTTCTGTGTGTCTGTGTGTGTGTTTTCTGCTTTGTTTGTTTTGTTTTACGGCATATCAACCTTTTTGGGTCATGTAATGCCGAGAACAATATTTTTTTTTATAAATGTTTTTCATCGAAACCTATTTTTTTTAAATAATACAATTAAATACTATTTCATGCCAGCGCCCTTTATAAGGGGTGCAGGTTTGGTTTTTTGGTTTGCTGTGTTTTGTAGGTCGTTTTTGAAAAGCCTTTTCTCTTTTCTCCTTAAAAAAATTAAATTTTGTGTCATTTTTTTTCGATTTGTCTTATTTAAAAATGGGTTGACAATTAAAAGGCGTTCATCAAAAATTATTTTTTCTGCATTAAATGACCAAAAAGGTTGATATATTATTAAAAAACAAAACCAAAAAGAAATACATTTATCAAAATTGATTGTTTTCGGCATTAAATGACCAAACCCTAAGCAATCGACCAAAATATTTCCTTCCAATCATCATTAGTTGTTCTTGAACGTCATTAAATATATCTCTCGGCTCCTTTCAACCGTAACACCCAGTGGTGCATTGGACAGCAAATTTGTATTTACTGTTTCTGTAGCATACTTGTTTTTACGAGAAAGAGTTGCTAGCTCTAAACTTAAGCCCAAACCTAGGGGACCTTTTTAGGGCTTTTTGTAATCAGTGTTGCCCTTCACCTAGATGCGTACTCTCCCGTGTTAAAAGTCCCATCTGCCTGAGGCAACTAACAGTAAATAGAATTGTTTTGACTGGGATTTGAACATTACGTAATACGATTCTATAGTCTCATCTTTTTACTAATGTTCTACCTCGGCACCTATTGAATATATTTGTGTGTGTGTGTGTTTTGTTTTTGTTTTTTAAATAAAAATCATTTTGGCAAATGCCGCCATTTTTTTCTTCCTATTTCCTTCCGAATTTTCCTAATTCTAAAACCGAATTCTTAAAATTCAAAAAAAAAATTTTTTTTCAAATCCAAAATAACGAAGAGTTTCCCTCTGTAAAAGTTTGAGTTTTTTTTTTAAGAATATATTTTAAGGGCTTTTTATTTATTTATTTATTTTTGTTAATTTCATTTTTAAAAAAATGATTCTTTTTCGTCCTTTGAAATAATTTTCTAAAAAAGCAATGCACAAAATGGACAATGTCACGTGACGACATTTTTCTCGTTTTTTTTCAAAAATTATTTTTTTGTTCCTTGGTTAAAAATGGAATTATTTTCTTTCTTTCGTTTTTCTTTCTTTCTTTCTTTCGTTTTTTCTTTCTTTCGTTTTTTCTTTCTTTCGTTTTTTCTTTCTTTCTTTCGTTTTTTCTTTCTATCTTCCTTTCGTTTTTCTTTCTTTCTTTCTTTCGTTTTTCTTTCTTTCGTTTTTTCTTTCTTTCTTTCTTTCGTTTTTTCTTTCTTTCTTTCTTTCTTTCGTTTTTTCTTTCTTTCTTTCTTTCGTCCTGCTTTCCTTCCTTTCCCCCTTCTTCCTTTCTTTCATTCTTTTTTTTTTCTGTCTGTTTCGGCGTTTTTAAAATCGACAAATACCACTTCTATTCTTTCTTTCTTTCTTTCTTTCTTTCTTTCTTTCTTTCTTTCTTTCTTTCGTTCTTTCGTTTTTTCTTTCTTTCTTTCTTTCGTTTTTTTTTCTTTCTTTTGTCCTTCTTTCCTTCCTTTCCCCCTTCTTCCTTTCTTTCTTTTTTTCCTCTCTGTTTCGGCGTTTTTAAAATCGACAAATACCACTTCTATTCTTTCTTTCTTTATTTCTTTCTTTCTTTTTTACTTTTCTTACGTTCTTCCTTTCTTCCTTTTTTCCTTCCTTTCCCCCTTCTTCCTTCCTTTCTTTCATTCTTTTTTCTCTCTCTGTTTCGGCTCTTTATTGAAACTTCTGACGCAACGTCTGCACTCTTTGCCAGTGTAACATTCGCCCCTTGTGCATACAAATCAAAGTCTGAGCCTTTAGAAAGCATCAAACTTTACACTCAACAGCCACACCTTCTTCCCTTCACCAATTACTGTCCACGCTTCATATATATATATATATATCAACAATAAAGTCAGATCACACACATTTGCATGCTTACTCAAAGATACCACAAGAGACAGTCGTTCAAAGTAAAAGAAAAATACCCAATACACGAATAACGATCATTCTTAACTCTTTCTCTCTATCTCTCTATGTCTCTTTCTCTCTTTCTCTCTTTCTCTCTCTCTC
>JAUZSX010339466.1:0-10631 GCA_034780655.1 Idiosepius hallami
AGTGTTTGTGTGAGAGAGAGAGAGAGAGAGAGAGAGAGAGAGAGAGAGAATCGAAAAAAAAAAAAAGAAAAAAAAGAAACAGGAAAATTAAAAGACGTAGCAAGAGGATACTAACCAGTTCCAGTCGGTCCATCAGGCATGTTTATCCATCGTCTTTAGTCATCAATTCTATACTTGGCAGTTCTTAGCACCGGGAATGCTGGGATGGCTCACTGGACTTGATTCTCAGTCATCCTTCATGAGTTCTGCTTGCTGTTTTTTTTTTTTTTTTGGTTTTTTTTTTTACCAGCTTTAGTTCTATTTTGCTCACACCGTGTCTGTGGCAATGCCACCCCCAACCACCTCTCAAGGCTTCTAATGTTTTTGTTTTTTCTTCTATTTCATGAGACATTGAAAATACGTTCAGGTTTTTTTTTTATCTTTTTATGGAATCTGTTTTTGCATGTTAAAGAACTTTGGCAACTTCTTTTTTTTTTTTTTCTACTCAGAAATAGTTGTAATGAGTGTCGAGTGCTATTGACATATCACGGACTATGGTGAAATGACATTGGATATTCTGGTTCCCATCAGATCAACTAAGTTAAGCAACGTCGAGCCTGTTAAGTACTTAGACGGGTAATCACTTAAAGGTACTAGGAACGACCACAAATAGTCCAGTTGGTTTTAACTCCAACAGTTAGGGGCAAATCACATCAGATACTCTGGTTCCCATCACATTAATTAAGTTAAGCAATATCAAGCCTGTTAAGTGCTATGGGTAACCACCTGAAGATAGGAACGACCACCACGAATAGTCCAGTTGGTTTTAACTTCAACTGTTAGGGTCAAATCACATCAGATATTCTGGTTCCCATCACATTAACTAAGTTAAGCAATATCGAGCCTGTTGAGTGCTAAGATGGGTAACCACTTAAAAGATACTAGGAACCATCACAAATACGCCGTCTGGTTTGAACTCCAACAGTTAGGGGGAAATCACATTGGATGTACCAGTTCATATCTGATCAACAAATTTAAGAAATGTTGGGTCTATTCAGTACTTAGACGGATGATAACTTAAAGATAGCAGGTACCATAACAAATAGGTAGGTCAATAATAGTATCAAAAATTATTTCTCAAAATAGTATAGGCGTCATAACAAATGGGGTGGGGAGCGGGCTCACTGTATTTTCTCCCCAAAAGCCTACAACAGCCCCGCAAGGCTCCTTAACTTCACAGATCTTTTGTAATAATAACGATGTTCGTTTGTTGCGTGAGGAGGAGCATGTTGTGATGTTTCAATGTTGCTATTTAATTCTTCGTATGAGAGTTTTGTCGCTTTTGGTATTGATATTCGCTGGTTTCGTTGATTGTTGCATATTAAAATCCACATGGTGTCGGTTGCGTTGGTCAGATAGATAAATGCTATATTCTTCGTGTGCTTTCTTAGATGTTTTCTCGTCAACGACCGAACTCGAACTGGTCTGTGTCTTGATTTCAAATCTTGTGGTGAGAAAATCGCCCTCTGCTGTAATTGCGTCTCTATGTACTGTCACAAACGTTGTAAACTCACGTTGTGAAACCTGTCTGCTACAGTAACATTCTCAACTGGCTCAAAGAATTCTTGACACACTTCCTTAAACTTTTGAGACAACCTTATATTTTTCAAAATAAAGACCATTATTTTTCAAGACATTTCTGCCATCGATCTTCTAGATTACACATCTGGTGAAAGTACCATTTAGCCAGCTTCAAATCGAAAAATCATTGACACGCTTACTCAAACTTTGAGACTACCTTATATTCTTCAAAATAAAGATCATCATTTTCCAAGACACTTCTGCCATCAATCTGCAAGCTTTAGGGTCTGGTGAAAGGACAATATAGCCAGCTTTGAATCAAAGAATTCTTGACATGCTTCCTTAAACTTTTGGGACAACCTTATAGTAAAAGACTCAAAGATTAATTAGTAAATTGGCATCGTTTTCGCCTTTTTTTAACTGTTAATTATTCTAAGTGTCGTTTAAAAAAAAAAGAAAAAACATTTGACTTTTTTATTCCCAGTTTTAAACTTTGATTTTTTTTGTTACCTTAGAAAGATTCCTGACATTGAAAAAAAAAAAATCAAATTCACTGACCTTTTGGAAGTAAAGTTCAATTATTTGA
This sequence comes from Idiosepius hallami, assembly GCA_034780655.1. Classification (NCBI taxonomy): domain Eukaryota; kingdom Metazoa; phylum Mollusca; class Cephalopoda; family Idiosepiidae; genus Idiosepius; species Idiosepius hallami. The sequence continues at coordinate 2,147 of JAUZSX010339466.1, forward strand.
TTAAGATTTTTTTTTCTTCCCACAGCTGTCAAAAAGGGCTGTATTTAAACAGAAGAAACATGAAAGTTAAAATAAAAAAAGAAAGAAATTCACCCTTTACAAAATGGCTTCCGTTTGGAAAGAATCTTTCTTATGAAAGAATCTTTAAATCCTTTTGGTTTTGATGTTGCTTTGATAAAATGATATTTTATTGATACGTTATTAAGTTGGAAAGAAAGTAATGTCGTTTTTTAGTTCATAATGCAACCCTTTAAGACTTATACAATTAATATTTTTTTAGTTAAATTGCTCTTGTATTAAATTGAAAAGTAAGTAATGAAATTTTTTTTAGTTGTTCCTATTGCAACAATTTAAGACTTATACAATTAATGTTTTAGTTTAAATTGCGATTGTATTAAGTTGGAAAGTAACTAATGTCGTTTTATTAGTTTGTTTATATTGCAACCATTGTAATTACAATTAATGTTTTAGTTAAATTGCTATTGTATTAGGTTAGAAATAAGTAATGTTGTTTTATTAGTTTGTTCATATTCCAACCATTTAAGACTTATACAATTAATGTTTTAGTTAAATTGCTATTGTATTAGGTTGGAAATTAAGTAATTTTGTTTTCTTTTAATTCTGTAGTTATTAATAGAGCTGTGACAATATGCTTTTATTAAAGAATATTATTTTATTAAATAATATTCTTATTGTTTCTTGATATTTTTAAGATTTTTATCATATTTATTTCTGTAGGTATTCGTAGGGCTGTGACAATATGCTTCTATTAAAAGAATATTCCTGCTGTTACTTGACTATTTTAGGATTTTATCATTTCTTTTCATTCTGTAGGTATTTGTAGGGCTGTGACAATATGCTTTATTGAAAGAATATTCTTGCCACCGATTTCCCTATTTTGTGATTTTACCATTTCTTTTTATTCTGTAGTTATTAGAAAGGCAAAGACACTATGCTTTTATTTAAGAATATTCTTGTCAAGAGCTGTGACAAGAATATATTTTAATAAAAGCATATTGTCACATCGCTGTGTGCAGCAAGTAAAAGCTTGGGCTCTGGAATCGTTTAACGCGTGTTCAAATCCCAGTCAATAATCATGACTTTAACTTTAGCAGATAGGGCTCGTTAACCTGGGAGAGCATCTCATCTAAGTGAAGGGTAACACCAAATGTAAAAAACCTTGGTAAGAGCACATAAAAATGGCCTTGTGCCAAATTTGGATTGGTGCTCACCAAGTAAATATAATATTGTCACATCCCTACTCATAATCAAACTTAATTTTTTTTTTTAATTCATTGGCAATACCAGAAATGTTTTGCCAAAATATGATATCTCTAAAATCAGAACTTCTTTCCTTAAATAATTAATTTGATTGGAAATGCCATTAAGAATTTCTTTAAGTCTTTGTCCAAACCACAATAAAAGGAACAAGAAATTGAATCTGTTTTTTTATTAATTAAATTAAAAGAAAATAAGCTTTTAATTAATTAGATAGGGCAGTAAAAATCTGTTAATCATGTTGAGGTTGTCATGAGACTACTTTAAGGCTCTATGTATAACATTGAGTTATTATATATACTAGCTAGACTTGTAAAAATATTTCACACATTTGCAAAAAAAAGTATAACTTGTTTAAGTCCTTGCCATTCATCAAAAAACGATTTTTATTTGCATTAAATGGCCTAAAAAGGCTGATTTGCCATAAAAAGACCAAATTAAACTTTAAAAAAAGATGTTTATTAAAAAATGATTGTTCTCAGCATTAAATGACCCATAAAGGTCTATATGCTAAAAAAAAAAAAGCAAAACTAAAAAGAAAGACTTTCATGAAAAATGTGATTGCTACCTGCATTAAATGACCTAAAAAAGTTGATATGCCATAAAAAACAAAACCAAACTAAAAAGAAAGACTTTCTAAAAAAATGATTTTTCTCCGCATAAAATGAGCTAAAAAAGTTGATATGTCATCAAAAATTGTAAGATCTCGTTCCATTATTTTTTGTAAAAGTAGGATCAGATAAATCCAAGATATAAAACTTCAACAATAATCCAAAATGGTAAATTATCCAAGAATATTAATGTCCAAAATTGGTGAATAAAAATCCAAGTAACAGAATATTAGCAACAGTGGTAATTATACCATTTTGGGTTTAACTATTTTATAGACAATGTTATTTTTATTCTGGCTGGGATTAAATTTTTCTGTTATAAAAATGGATTAATCCAATCTGAACCAGCAAACACAATATTGTTAAGAAGAAGAAAGAAATGAAGAAAACACTGTCTCCGTAGACCAAAAACAATCGAACAGATATAAAACTGCAAAGTCATTAAACAATTATAAAAATTCAAATCAAAAAGACAATTTCTACCTGTGATATAAACAATTCTCCCTTTTCCCAAAAAAGATAATTATGTTGAAGAATATACATTCACTCAAAAAAGAACAAACTTATACCTGTGAATTATCTGGATCAGCGTTTTCTGATAGCGAAACTTTATCGAAGCACAAATGTCCCAATACAGAAGAGAAAGCCTTCATCTGTGAAATATGCGGTTTTTCCTTTTCTCTTTACAAAAACTTTATTAAACACAAGCGTATCCACAAAGAAAAGAAACGTTTTGCTTGTGAAATATGTGGATCTTCATATTCTGAACGTAGAAGCCTACGTATTCATATACGTACCCATACAGGAGAGAAACCGTATACCTGTGAAATATGCGATGCTTCATTTGCTAGGAGTGGAATTTTATCTGAGCATATGCGAAGTCATACTGGGGAAAAACCCTACGCCTGTGATATCTGCGGATCTTCGTATTCTCGAAGTAGTCATTTAACAGAACACAGGCGCACCCACACAGGAGAGAAACCGTATACCTGTGAAATATGTGGTTCTTCATTTTCCACGAGTAGAATTTTATCTGCTCATATGCGTACTCATACTGGAGAAAAACCCTTCATTTGTGAGACGTGTGGATCTTCATATTCTCGTAAAGGGGATTTATTATATCATAGGCGGCGCACCCATAGTGGAGAGAAACCCTATTCCTGTGTAATATGTAGTTCATTATTTTCTACAAGTAGAAATCTATCTGTGCATATACGTACTCATTTGGGGGAAAAGCCCTATACCTGCGATGTATGTGGGTCTTCATTTGCTAAAAGTGGCAGTTTGGTTAAGCATAAACGTGTCCATACGGGAGAGAAACCTTATACTTGTGAAACATGTGGGTCGTCTTTTTCTGAGAGTGGAAGTTTATATAAGCATATACGTATCCACACAGGAGAGAAGCCCTACACCTGTGAAGTATGCTCCTCTTCATTTTCTTGTAGTAGTGCTTTATTAAGACATAAGCGTACCCATACAGGACATGACCCTTACACTTGTGATACATGTGGTTCTTCATTTTCTGATTATAAAAGTTTTTGCAAGCATAAGTATATACATACAGCAAAGAAATCCTATATCTGTGATGTATGCGGTTCTTCATTTTCTTGCAATAGTAGTTTATTAATTCATAAACGCACCCACACAGGAGAGAAACCCTTTACCTGTGAAGTGTGTGGCACATCATTTGCTGAGCGTGGCAGTTTAACTAAGCATAAGCGTAGCCATACGGGCGAGAAGCCTTACGAGTGTGATCTATGCGGTTCCTCATTTACTAGTAGTAGTAATTTGTCAAGGCATAAGCTGATCCATGCGCCAGAGAAACTCTACACATGCGATGAATGTGATACGTCATTTTCTCAGCATAACAGTTTAATTGAACATAAGCATACCCATGAAAAACCCAGCGAACCAAATTAACCGGGTGAACTCAATCCACGTGAGATCATCATCATCGTGTTTGAGTAGGACTGTCCTCTGTTTTGGTCCTTGTGGACCCTTTCGGGCGGACGCCTGTGTGTGATGTCTTTTCACGTGGAAAGACTGATGCACCTGCAGTCACCACACAGCCCCTTGCCAGAGGAGGAACTGGTTCCAATGGCATGGAGAGAACCACGATGACTAAAGGCCATCCTCTGTTGCAGCTTTCATCCGCCTTCAGTGCCGTTGTGTCATTGTAGACATCATCCGCCGTTGAGGTCTTGCACTATTTAACCCATAGCTCGAATAAAAATTTGGCTTCATACCTTTTCCAAGGGTATTAGTCAACATGTGAACATAGACGGAACAACTAGGATTCGAACTCGCGTACTATGGCTCCAAAGTCTGATTGTCTATCCACTGAGCCACGTCGACCGCCAAGTGAGATACAAACAAATGCACTTAAAGGGATTGCTAGAATCCTAAAAACATTACTCAGTTTCATTAAAACAAGGGGCAGTTGACGTGGCCAAGTGGATAGACGATCAGACTTCGGAACTTCGTAGTACACAGGTTCAAATCCAAGTTGTTCCGTCTACGTTGACATATCAACTAATTCTTTTGGGAAAGGTATGAACTCATCTTCTCTCTAACTATGGATTAAATATACTATTAATAGTATAGACTAATACCCTAAATAGACTAATACCCTTGAGAAAGGTATGAAACCCCATCTTTCCTCTAGCTTTGGTCGACATGGCCCAGTGGATAGACAACTAGACTTCGGAACCAGAGTATACAGGTTCAAATCCAAGTTGTTCCGTCTACATTGACATGTTAACTAATACCCTTGGGAAAGGTATTAACCCCATCTTTTCTCCAGCTATGGATTAAATAGTGCATATTGTGTTATGAAAAAAACTGTGTATAGAAATGTTTATCTAAAGTAATTGTTCTTGGCATTAAAATGACCTAAAAGGGTCGATATTATATTTATTTACTTGGTGAGCACTAACCCAAATTTGGCACGAGGCCATTTTTACGTTCTCTTACTGGGCTTTTTACATTCAGTGTTACCCTTCACCTAGATGAACTGCTCTCCCAAGTTAACGAGCCCCATCTGCCCGAGGCTACTGAAGTGAAAGTAATAGTTTTGACTGGGATTTGAACTCACGTAATACGATTCCAGAGCCAGAGCTTTTACCAATGCTCCACCATCGCTGCCAATAAACTAGTATCTATTGGATAGAAATTCAGCTTGTCATAGGAATCTGAGCGGGGGGGGAATCTTAAATAAGAAGAAATAAACCATTTGACATTTTTTTTTCATTTCCTTTGTTAAGTATTGTATAACATCTCGCAATTGAAATGCATTGAATTACACGATACAAAAATGGAGGTTGCACGTTATAAATGAAGATTAAATGCGACAAACGAGTGTCTTCTGGCTTCTTGTTGCCTTGGGAGGAAAGAACGGAAAATCATTTTCTTCCTGTCCTTTTCCCTCCATCTCTCTCTCACCCTCTATCTCTCTTTTTCTACTATCTTCTCCAACCTCCATCCTGTCTTCCTTTCCATCTCTCTCTCTCTTTCTCTCTCTCTCTCTCACTCATTCTCTACCAACTTCCAGTCTTTCTTTCCCTCTCCCTCTCTGTCTTTCTCTTTCTCTCTCCTAACCTCCATCATGTCTTCTTTTCAATCTCTCTCCCTCTCTCTCTCTCTCTCTCTCCCTCTCTCTCTCTGAGTCTCTGTCTCTCCCTCCCTCTCTTTCTATCTCTCTTTTTCTATCTTCTTCAACCCCCATCCTGTCTTCCTTTCAATCTCTCTCTCTCTTTCTCTTGTTTTTTTTTCTAATCTTCCCCTCTCTCTCTGTGTCTCCTCCTCCCCCTCTCTCTTTCTCCCCAACCTCAATCCTGTCTTTCTTTCCATCTCTCTGTTTCTCTCTCACTCTTTCTGTCTATACTGCCCTCTCCAATCTTATCTCTCACTCTCTTTCTCTCACTCTCTTTCCCCTCCCCCCTCTCTCTTCCTCCTCCCATTTTCAGAGCTTATCTGTAACTGGTTAAGTTGATTTCAAGAGTTTTGACTGAATGAAAGAAAAAAAAAAAAAGAAGGGTAAAAAAAGTCAAAATTAGACTCTGCCCCTTCCCCATCCTCCAATCTTTTAGGATTTTTATCCAATCAAAATCATCTGAACTTTTTTTTAAAAAGGACATTTTTAGTAGATATGGTTAAAAGGTGTGTGTGTGTGTGTGTGTGTGTGCGTGTGCGTGTGTGTGTGTTAGGTTTGTTAAATAACTTTTAAGAAAATTTCAGGAGAGATAATATTTATTTTCATAATCTTATAAAACTTTGTCCTCTTTAAAATACAAGGTTTGTTAAATAACTTTTAAGAAAATGTCAGGAGAGATAATATTTATTTTCATAATCTTATAAAACTTTGTCCTCTTTAATATACAAGGTTTGTTAAATAACTTTTAAGAAAATGTCAGGAGAGATAATATTTATTTTCATAAGCTTTCAAAATCTTTGTCCCCCTTCGAAATGAGAGCCTCCCGCATCTAAACCCTTCTTCATGAGTCTCTTCCAATTTTGAAAGACCTCCTCAAGATCCTTCTTTGGTAGTCCCTTCAGGTAGTTTGCTTATGGCTCTTTCAGCTCCTCTATTGACTGAAATCTGATTCCCCCAAGGCTATCTTTCACAAAGAAGTCTCATGGGGCTAGGTCAGGGTGGTTGTTGTACTGCTTTTATTTCCCATGTCAACCATCCTGATATTATATTTACTTGGTGTGCACCAACCTAAGTTTGGCACAAGGCCATTTTCATGTGCTCTTACCTGGGCTTTTTGCATTCGGCTTTACCCTTCACCTAGATGAGCTGCTCTCCTGAGTTAACGAGTTTACTTGGTGTGCACCAACCTAAGTTTGGCACAAGGCCATTTTCATGTGCTCTTACCTGGATTTTTGCATTCGGCTTTACCCTTCACCTAGACGAGCTGCTCTCCTGAGTTAACGAGCCCCATCTGCCCAAGGCAACGAAGGGTGAATGCAATGGTTTTGACTGGGATTTGAACTCGCGCAGTACGGTTTCAGAGCCCGAGCTTTTACCAATGCTCCAACTTCGCAGCTATACTGATATGTTCAATAAATAATGAGAAAATCAAGTAAATTTGAATATATATTATTTTTTATTAGAAATTTAAAATGTTTTTGCTTTATGAACTTTTTGGAATTGTTAATTTATAATGCAAGTTGGTATTTTTTCTCCCAAACAAGAAAAAGAAAAAAAAAAACATGTTTCATTTGCTAACTGTTTCTACAAGCAGATGCAAGTGCTACAAGTGTTTTTGTACCTTTAGAAAAAATATTAGAAGCATTAAATAGTGAAATTTCACGTCACTGGCAGGTAGTGGATCTTTTTTTTTTTAATTTTATTTATTTATTTATTTATTTAAAAAAAAAATAAAATGTCTCATCTATGGCAATCAATGTATTTGAAGATAGGAAATATAATCTAAAAATCATTTTTTTCTATTCTTCATTTACATGATACAAAATAAAATTTAAAAGAAAAAAACAAGATGGATAATGATACAATTTTTTTCTATTATTATTATAAGAAAAAGAGGAAAGAAGAACCGACTTTTCTTTTTCTTCACTCCCATTGAAAAAGAGATAAAGAAAAAGAGACAAAGAAGAAGATATGATTCTCTAATTATCCTTCTTCTTCTTCTTCTTCTTCTTTGTTTCGTCTATTTGAAACAAGCTCATTTTTCAAAATATCAATAATTCAGTGAATGAATAAAGAAAGCTAGTTTAACAAAAAATAAAAAATAAATAAAACACTCGACTATTATTGGTTATTAAAGCAGAAGTTCAAATTTGTCTTTCATTAGTTTTGGATCATTCGGGGATAAAAAAAAAAGCAAAAATTTCTTCTCCATGTATTCCAATTTAGGAAAGATTCGAAGATTATCGTTGACCAAGTTTTTTTCCTCACGAACAGGTTAGTGAATTTTAATGTTAATGTTTTTTTTTTAGTTAGTTTATTTTCCTTTGTCTTTTTTGATTAAAAGTGGAGAAAAACAGATAAGTCACTCTGCATAGGCTAAGATTTGGGGTTTTTATTTTATTAATAGGGCAGTGACAATATGCTTTTATTAGAAAACATTCTTGTCACAATCCTAGTTATAGCTGTGACAAAAATATTCTTTAATAAAAGCTTATTGTCACTGCCCTATTAATGCCTAGAGAATTTTAAAAAATGTTAAAATCACAAAATAGTCAAGTAATGACAAGAATATTCTTTAATATAAGCATATCACAGTCCTACTAATAACTACAGAATCAAAAGAAATGGTAAAATAACAAAATAGTCAAGTAATGACAAGAATATTCTTTAATAAAACCGTATCACAGTCCTATTAATAACTAAAGAATTAAAAGAAATGATAAAATCCTAAAATATTCAAATAAAGACAAGAATATTCTTTAATAAAAGCTTATTATCACAGCCCTACTAATAACTACATAATGAAAAGAAATGGTAAAATTGTTAAATAGTTGAGACAAGAATATTCTTTAATAAAAGCATATCACTCCTACTAATAACTACAGAATCAAAAGAAATGGTAAAATAACAAAATAGTCAAGTAATGACAAGAATATTCTTTAAT